>PJEM01006950.1:0-103236 GCA_004023845.1 Helogale parvula
CTGAGTATTTATATTTTATGTTCTGGTTTCCAGAACCAGCACTTACCAACAAAGGATTCTGAGCTGGAGTCAGAACTGCAGGCTCAGAAGGGCAGGATGTGTGAGGGAAGGAGGCTGCCCTCTGAAGGCCTGGATGGGTGGCCTGTGGGGGGAGTCAGGGGAAGTGGGGGAAGGGAACTCAGATCAGGAGTGGACACCGAGCTGCAATTCAGGTGTATGACCAAGAGGAGATGCACTGGAGGTGCCCGGATGAGGAGGCAGAGAGCCAGTGCCAGGAGAGGAGGGGAAATGCTATATCATAGCTGTGGTCCCCTCCCCTGTCCCCCAATAGGTGCCAGACCCTCAGCAGCTGGGTGTGGTTTCTGCCCTGTGCCCTAAGAAGTAACAAGAGGACAGAACCTGTGCTCCTATAAGCAGCTTGGGCATTGAAGCTAAGAGACTCTGTCCAGACCAGCTTCCCCTGACCAGGCAACCACCATCCTTAGGGGGCCACTTGAGTGAGGAGGCATCCTGGGAGGTCTTCCTGGTCCCTGCTGAGTTCAGGCTACAGCAGTGTTGATATGCTAGCTGGCTGGCCCTGCAGGGGATGTGACCCTTTCTCTTGGGATATAGGTAGGGACACGGGAACTGTCCACACCATGTTTCCATGGGCACCTAAGAGGGAAAGCCAAATGAACATCCCCAAGCTTTAGTAACAAACAGAGAGCTCATCAACCAATTTGGTGCATTACTGGTCCAAGTTCCAATGTCCAAGTTTAATGCAAACAAAGGAGGCAGAAGCCTGAGTCCTCCTTCCTGACCAGAGTCAGGGCATCAGGAAGGAAAGGAGCAAAGCTGGGGTGCCCGTGTCCCCGAGGTTCCTGCTGAAGCTGATCCTGCTCAGAGAAGGGAGGGAAGAGCTCTGAGACACAACCCCCACAGAGGGAAGGGGGCAAGGCCACGTGGGCAGAGAGCACAGCCACACAGAGGGTTTACTTCCCCACTTGGCACAGGGGCCGCTCCTCCCAGGTGTCCCCATCACACCTGACAACACATTCAGTCTTTGGAGCTCCTGGGTGATAACTGGACAATATCACTCTTGCTCTCTCTGTATTTTAAGTTCAGGACTATGTTTCTTTGGTTTACTGTGGCGTTTGTCTGCCATCTAATGGCTCTGTTGTGAATAGCAACTTCAGGATTGTTTGATATGAGGTCCTTTGAGTCTGGGCTGTGAGACTCTTCACTGTGACTCACAAAGTTGACACTCTGACATCCATCACTAGGCCAGAGTCTGTAGGGAACACAGATGATTCCTCCCCTCAATAAACCTTCACTTAGTAGTGAACAAAAGACTCATACCTAACCAGGTTTGGTTTAAAACAGATAAAATAGGCTTGTCATACTTCAGGAATGATTTATGTATACCTCATCTTGTGACTTCTTTGAAGGCAAGACATTTGTTTTTACCTTCATGCAACTGAAAATAAATGTAAGTCACAATTTATTTATTTACAAGATTATTGAATTGAAACTGGATGGTCCTTGCCTAAACTTGAGCACAGTTGGTTTCTAGCCCTGGGGTTTTGGTATTTGGTTTTGGTTTCAACTAAATAGCCACAGAGTAATCAAGTCACTGATGGAGCCCAGGCAGGCAGGGGCCAGAGCAGGGGAAGCAACTGAGGAGAGAGTCTCACGGAGGTGCGTCCTGTGGAGTGTGTGCTGGGGACTGTATCACTGTGGGTGGAGGGAAAGAAGATGGTGGCAGCCTCAGCCTCCTGGCTACTGATGGTGCATCGGAAATCCCTGTCCAACTTATTGCCGCTGAACCATCCCGGGACCCCTGGCTGTAGGTGGGAAACATGGTAAGTGAGGTGTTCAGGTTTTCTCCTTTTCCATTGGCACCAGTTCAAATAGGTTTTTTCATCAGTGTCCTTGACACTTTGGTGGGCAATGATGATTCCTTATCCAGGAGCTCCAGGTAGAGGCTGGGGACTCAGTCCAATGTAAGGTTACCATTGATACCTGAGATTAAGAAGAAATAAAGAAAAAAGACAAGACATAGGATGCAGTGGTATCTTTCTCTGCATTTCGTCTTCGTGATGTAAAACTGTGTAAAGTGTGCCATCACACTATCTTTACTTATTATAACAAACTGTGTCCATCAATCTTGAAATATCTGTTATACCCCCTAGAAATATTTTAGTAAAGACTTTGGATTGAATGTCAACCTATAAAATATCCAGGGGTGTCTGGGTGGCTCAGTCAGTTAAGAGTCCCACTCCTGATTTTGGCTCTGGTTATGATTTCAATGCTCCTGGGAATGAGCCCCATGTGGGGCTCTGCACTGACAGCGTGGAGCCTGCTTGGGATTCTCTCTCCCTCTCTGCCTGCCCCTCTCTCATGTACGCTCTCTCTCTCTCTCTTTCTCTCTCTTCTTCTTCTCTCTCAAATTAAATAAATAAAAACATATATCATATCTATAATAAGTTAGAAAATATTTTAGTAAATAGAGATTTTTATATTCATGCAGTAAAAGATTCAATATTATTAATATTACAATTTCCAACTTGATATAAATATTCAATATAATCCAATTAAATTCCCAAATGACTTTTTACAAAATTGATAAACTAATTCCAGAGCTTATGTTAAAGTCATTTGACCTACAATATCCCAGGAACACCTAAGAAGTAAAATAAAGTAGAAAACCAAAATTATTACAAATCTGCCTAATACTGTGTAGTGCACGCAGGGTACAAAGATAGACAAACAAACAAAACAGAAGGTCCAGGAAATGACCCTGGTGTAAACTGTCCCTTGGTTTCGAACAAAGGCAATAAGGTATATTATTGGATTTTTCTTTTTACATTAATTGTATATATGGAAATAAAAACATTGACCCAACTCATATCAAGCAAAAGTGTGAGTTAGTGGAGGATCATATTTCTACACATAAGCCTTAAGGTAATTATGCTTCAAGAAGAAAGTCTAGGAGGGTATCTTTGGTGTCTAAAGGTGGAAAAGATATTTTAATATTTTTTAATTTTCTAAATGCTTTTACTCATTTTTGAGAGACACAAAGAGAGAGAGAGAGAGACAGAGACAGAGCGACAGAGAGAGAGCACGCCAGTTGGGGAGGAGCAGAAAGAAGGAGACACAGAATCTGAAGTAGGCTTCAGGTCGGAGGGGTCCACACAGAGCCTGACGAGGGCTCAAACTCGTGAACTGTGAGATTATGACCTGAGCTGAAATCAGACACTCAAACAACTGAGTCACCCAGGGGCCCAGAAAGAGGAGGCAAAGATATTGTAAACAATATGCCCATATAAAGAGACATATAATTGTGGGAGGACAAAATTCAATAAATCAAACTTCATTAAAATGAATTTCTTTTCAAATAATCATTAAGAAGAGGGATAGACATGCCATAAAGCATGAGAGGATTCTCCAATAAGTAGTCTTTGTATTTATGACAAAGCTTATTTCTGAATGTATCAGGAAGAGAAGAGAAGCCATATATATTTATGTAAAAACATGCAAATTATGTATTGGATCTATACGATGATATGTAAGTATACATAATATATAACTTAAACAAGCACTTCCCAAGAAAAAGGCTATCCAAATGGCTAATAAAAAATAAAAATGAAAAATTTCTCAACATCTTCCTCATCAAGGAAATGTCCATTTTTACCACAATTTGATTTCAGAATCTACCGATATGGAGTTAATAAAAAGTTTGATATAAGACGAATTGCAAAGGATTTATAGCAACTGGAATGGGTACATATGTGATGGAGAGTAAACAAGTTTGCCGTCTTTGAAAACCGTGGGGCAGTGCTTCCCGAAGACAAACATACACCAGCCTGGGAGGCTGACTTGCATTCCTAACAAGACCCCAGCATAAACCGACGCTTAAGTCCACAGACACATCGCAAGACCGGTTCTGCCATTCTAAGGCTGTGGCACCTGATGGAGCCTCAGCACGTGGTCTCCAGGTGGGACAGAGTCCTCTTCCTGGTGGTGTGGGGCCCTCAGCTGCAACCTAGGTCCCCTGGTTGTCCAACATCTTCCACTTCTATGGACTCAGACGACCTGCTGTGGGCTCCCCAGACAAGCAACACTTTTGGGTGGTTGAAATCCCCAGAAGGCAAGTTTCTGTTCAAAGTTTAATCACTGTGGGAGGAGATTGTAGAGCTTGCTGGCAGTAATAAACCCCAACATCCTCAGCCTCCACCCTGCTGATTGTCAGAGTGAAATCTGTCCTTGACCCGCTGCAACTGAACCTGTAGGGACCCCAGAGGCCTGAGGAAGCCGTAGATCACGCACCATGGAGTCTGGCCTGGCTTGTGCAGGATCTAACTTAAATAGGTATTTCCATCGCTGTGCAGGAGGCTCTGACTAGCCGGGCAGGAGATGGAGGCAGGCTCTCCAGGGACGACCAGCAGGGACAGAGAAATCTGGGTCAGCACAATATCCCCACTGGATCCTAAATTAAGGAGAGAGAAGTGCCACGTTAGATACAAATATTTTTAGCAAGTTTCATTGTTTCCATCTCATTTATTGTAGCTAAAATATCATTTTGTGTTACACCCATTACTTATGACTTCTAGCAGACACCAAACATCACAATCACAATAATGAACCTGAGACCTGGGAGGTGGAGAAAGGTCTCTAACCATCACTCACTCCTGCCTGCCTTCTGTATCACAGTTCTCACTAGTGCACAGCCCTTGTTCCTTCTGGAACCTTCCTCACCTTCATAGATTTAAACCTCACCTGCCCCGCCCTGGAGATCGAGTCACACATATGTGACACGCACACAGAATATACCTGGGAACAGCGGAGCCCCCGGAGCTCACCCTCCTCTCATGGTCTCCATTCTCACCCCGTCTGTCCTTACCAGGGAACCAGAGCACTAGCAGCCCCAGGAGCTGAGCAGGGAACCTCATTTTGAGAAGCTGACCTGAGGAGTCCTGATAAGTCAAAGCCAGATTCAAGTTGGCCCTTTATGTAGAGTTTAGGCGGAAGGTCCACCCTGGGGAACAATATGCAAATCCCCTGGTGGGTGCAGCAGTGTAGAAAGGGCTGGAAGGTTGTGCGAGGGGCCTATCTTTGAGCAAAGTGCAATATAAGGTCTTCTGTGTTTGGGTGAAAACCTATAAAGTCAAGTCCATATAACTTGCAGGAGTGAGAACGCAATTCCACGTGAAAGTGTGGGTCATGCAGAGACTCAGTGGTCACTGTGCCTGCCCTCAGGGACAGCATGGAGAGCGGGGCAAACGTGTGTGTCCTGGGGCATCTCAGGGAGTGAATGGCCATCAGAGCTTTCTGGTCCTCTGTCACCACTGGTGCTATTGCCACACCGAGAGGCTGAGCCTCCTTGGGAGGTGTGTGTTTTGGGCTGTGACACTTCAGAGTCCCTGAGTGTCCCGCTCACAGAGCATCGGCAGCTTCCACAGACTCCACACCAGTGACCGTGGGATGGATGAAGACAATTTAGGATGGACGTGTGTTTCCACTGTGAATATGTGTGGAAATACACTGATGCCTTGTCGTTCCTTGTTTTAAACTTTTGAGCGAGAGAGACAGAGACAGAGAAGCAGAGAGAGCACAAGCAGACTAGGGGCAGAGAGGGAGAAGTAAAGAGAAAATCCCAAGCAGGCTGGACACTGACAGCATTGAGCCTGACGTGGGGCTCAAACTCTTGAACAGTGAGGTCATGAGCTGAGCCACAGTCAGACGCTTAACCTACTGAGCCACCCAGGTGACCCTAAATCATGCTTTTACTTTTCACGCACCATGTTGTGACAAGTAATTGACATGATCCCCTGTTAGGTCAGATATAATGTCTGACACTGTGTTACTTGATCTACTCAGAGCATATAGTTCATGTTCATTTTCACTGGAACATACAATACAGGTTCATGTTTAGGTAAGACCAGGGTCTGTAAAACTCATGTATTTATCTCTTGGGTGAAATATTTCTTGACAATATTGTAACAAATATGTCATATTCAAAGTCATATTTAAGGGGGTGATCTTCAAATGATCCCGTTTGGGAAGCACATTTACATCATTCTGTGCACTTCCTGAGGTCTGTGAGATACGTTCTATGCTCTACAACATTCAACTTATTTGTTTTCTCAGAACCTATTTTAGAATTCTAAGAACTTCCTTTTTGAGTCAGAAAAAGTTCATTCAGACAAATACAATCTTCCTCGATAGGTTCTTCTGTGTGTGCACGCATGCATGATGTCTGTGTGTTGTTGTTTTATTGAACTATGGAGATACACAAATGTTCATTTGGATTCAGATGTACGAAATAGAGATTAGAAAAGTCTATACACTATGCTGTGCTCCCAGGTGTAGCTGCCATCTGTCCCCATAGACACGGTGACAAGAGCCCTGACTGTGTTTCCTGTGCTGTCATTGCAGTGACTTATTCGTTCCAGAAGGTGTAGGCTGTACCTCTCATTCTTTTTGGCTCATTTTTTTCCATCCCCTTTGCCTCCTTCCCATCTGGCAACCACCAATTTTTTCTATGTATTTACGTGTCTGTTTATATGTTTTTTGTTGTTTTTTGGTTTTTTGTTTATTAATTTCCATATGTAAATAAAATCCTAGTCATACGGTATTTGTCTTTCTCTGTCTGACATAGTTCATTGACCATAGTACCATCATGGGTCATTCACATTGTCGTAAATGGCAATATTTCATTTCTTCTGTGAAAACTCACGTCCATTGTATGTAGTGATCACAGCTCCATTACAGGAGTAGATGCTCACATGTGCTTTGAATTTACACCAGTGTATTTGGGTCCTCAAACTCCAAATGGGTTTACAATGTGTTCTCAGCCATGTTTGTTGTGGGAATAGTGTAGACAGAATGTTGTCTGGAGAACCAAAGGAATTAGTGTAACTGGTAATGAAGAAGTTCAGAATGTGCAAGAATAACAAATAATATCTGAATGATACCAAATATTATGATAATGAAAATTAGCCATACTTGTTAGTTCCAAATGTATCAACTTGTGTTGTCACACATATGTCTCCATTTGCTGACTCTTCAGCTGACCCAATGTCCTTGACCCATGCACACAGGCGGGGAGGGTGTGGATGGGGTGCAGGTCTGCTCTCACTTCCCTTGCACTGCTCAGGGGGCACGTCCATCACCTCCGTCCCAGTGCGAGTCATGCCCCACTGGGCTGGTGCAGCTGAGGGGCCCAGACACTGTTCAGAGCCCTCAGCTGCGCATGATGCCCTGATGTCTTCAGCATCCACCTCTCGGGGCCACTGAGACTCTGCTGTGTCTTTTTCCCACTCAAGTATCACGTGTGGAAGGTAGTGAAGCGCCAGACAGAGAGGTTTGTGTTCGGGGCTGAACCACTGTGGGAGGATCGTGTGTACCTTGCATGCAGTAATAAACTCCAATGTCTTCAGCCTCTACCCTGCTGATTCTCAGGGTGAAATCTGTCCCTGACCCGCTGCCACTGAACCTGTCTGGGACACCAGTGAAACGGTTGAAAACCAGATAGATGAGGAGCCGTGGAGACTGGCCTGGCTTCTGCAGGAACCAATACAAATAGGTGTTTCCATTACTGTGCAGGAGGCTCTGACTGGCCCTGCAAGAGATGGAGGCTGGCTGTCCCAGGGTGACGGCCAGGGACTCTGGGGTCTGTGTCATCACGACATCCCCTCTGGAACCTAAGGGAAGGAGAGAAATGCAAGATTACGTACAACCATGGTAAGTCATTTTGAAATTTTTATTTTAGTAATTATGTGAGGATAAATCATTTTTTGATAATATTCCCAAATATCCATTTCAAGGAGGTGCTAAGATTTGCAAACACAAGGGGCGTCCACTCTCATCTACCATCCCCCCTTTCCTCTGTGTCATCAGCTTTCCTGTAACATAGATCTTGTTCCCTCTGGAAAGGACCTTCTTATCACAGAGCTTCACATCAGATACCCATTTCCAGAGTGTAGTCTGAGGTCTGCAAGACTTGGACAAATGGGCATGGAGTGCAGTGGTGCCCCCAAAGCTCCCCTCCCCACCCCATTCTCCTCTCTCACCACCCGCCCTCACCTGGGATCCAGAGCACCAGCAACCCCAGCAGCTGAGCAGGGAACCTCATTATGAGGAGTTTTTGTGATGAGTCCTGGTCACTGACACAGGATCAGAGCTGATCTTTTATGTCAGCTGCAAAGGTTTTATCTGAGACTCTGCACCTTAGCCCTCCCTGAGGGAACAATATGCAAGTCTCCTGGTGGGCACAGCAGCCTGGAGGGGGGGGGCACTCCCATGGGAGCAAAGTAATATAATGTGTCTGTGTGTGAAGGGAAACTAAGACATAAAATCTATGCTGCCTAAAGAGTAAGGCTCACACTGAGGCTTTTGGGTGGTCTAAACGCCTGAGCCACCCAGGCGCCACAAAGAGAAATGGAATTCTAAGCAAACTTGAAGTCTGGTCATTTGGAGTTCCTATTCTCAGACATAGGTACTGGCGATTTTTGATCACCTTCTATATATTTAAGGATAGAGCTAATAAGTGACCATGCTGTAGATACTGGGAGTCCTCATAGTCAATGCAGGCACTGGAATTACAACCAGAAAATGAAGGAAAAATAGAAGAGGACTTGTGGAATTCTTTCATAAGCACTTACACTCTTTTCTGACTTTGAGTTGTTTATATTTTGATGCCAAAATGTACTTTGAAATAAGTTAGACTTACTTAAAACTTCACAAATAAAACTGAGTTCCTATTGGCTCTTGCGGTGGCTTCCCCTGATGTTGTCACCCACATAACCATCGCCTTCTTAGCAGAACTGAACATTAGCACGAACACTGCGCTGGGAACTAACGTCAAAGCCATGTGAGGACCTCACTGGTTTTCCACTACTGCAGGGGGTCTGTGGTCTTGGTGCTGTGGAGAACAGGGGGCCATTCCTTCAGGGACCACACTGCTGAGATTCAGGGGAAGAGCCTTGTGGAGTCACCTGAGAGACACCTCAGCCATGTTGTCATGGGCCCGGAGTCTCCTGTGTAGGTATTCAGGGGCCTGAGACCCTATACTGAGGACCTTCCTGACCTCCTCTGAGGGCCCCCCACCATTTGCACCTCCCCCATCTTGGATCTTCTCTGAGAGGGATCCAGGGATGACTGATCCCTGGAGGAGACACCTGTTCAGTGGAGCAGAACAGCCGACCTCAGAAGGGAGGGTCATGTTTAGGGCCATGATGTTGTACATGCTCATTCTGTGACCAGACATGTCTGTGATGTCTCCACACTCCATGCTGCTGACTGTTCATGTGACATCCTTCCCTGACCCACTGCCACTGACGTGGGCTGGGCCCCGGGAGCCCTGTGGACACCCTACATGTCAGCGGTTATGGAGATTGGTGTGGCTGCTGCTGGAACCCGGGAAGGAAGGTGTGTACAGTGCCATGGATGGGACTCACACTGGCCCTGTAGGTGATGGAGACACCCCCTCCCACGGCCACAGACAAGAGGGATGGAGCCTGATCAGCACAGCTGCCCATGGAAACCTGGGAAAAGAAAGAAACTTACTGTGGAAATGCAAATATAAAAATATAGTTTTGAAATAAAGAAATGATGTACTGGGAGCCCATGGGTGACTCAGTCTGTTAAGTGTCCAATCTTGCTTTCTGCTCAGGTCATGAATCTCATGGTTTTGTGAGTTCAAATCCCAAGTCAGTTTCTGCATTGTTAACTTGCAGCTTGTTTCCGATTTTCTATCTCCCTCCCTCTCCCCATCCCTTCCTTTGCTCTCCCTTTCTGTCTGTCAGTCTGTCTCTCTCAATAAATAAATAATCATTTAAAAAATTTTTGAGTCTCTGGGCGCCTGGGTGGATCAGTCAGTTAAGTGTCTTGATCTAAGGTTCAGCTCCAGGCATGATCTCGCGGTTCACGATTTCAAGCCCTGCACTGGGCTCTGTGCTGAAGGTGCAAAACGTACTTGGGATTTGCTCTCTCCCTCTCTTCCTACCTCTTCTCATCTTGTGCTTTCTCTCTGTCTCTCTATAAACAAATAACATTAAAAAATGTAAGTGTGATCCACAGGTCTCCAAAGCCATGACCACTGGCCTGGGGCGAACCAGGGTTTGCACTTTGTCCTGCGTGCAGGAAGGGGGAACCTGATCTGTGTCTCCTGAGGGATCCTTATAATAGTTTAAGGCTCTCTGTTATAGCTCTCAATCTTGTCACCCTATGCATTAACCATATTCTATCTTAGTACCTAATATCTGTAAATTGAGAGTTCTGTTTCTGCCACCTGGTTTCTCTCTCCCTGATTTTGTTGGCCTAGAATTGTTGACTGAAACCCATATTGTGTTTTGCACGCATAATATTTTTGTTTATTTACACACCTATCTGCTGTGAATCAGGTCAGTGACGATTTTAGGCTCTGGAATGATTGTTATCATCCAGAGGGAAATTGCATTTGACTCTGGCAGCCTGAGATGCTAGGATATCACGGTCATTCAAACAAGGATCATGAATATGAGTCTGGGCTGTAGCATGGTTGGTACATTGCTTGCTGTGCCCGGTTCTTCTCTTCGCCTGGGGCGCCGTCCAACCAGATTTCCAACTGAAGTCCTTGGAGTTTGTCAAAATCGCTGCTTTTTTTTTAGTCCTTGAAAATTAATTTAAAAAATTTTTTACAATTTTTGAAATTTATTTGGAGAGAGAGAGAGAAAGAGAGACAGCACAAATTGATGAGGGACAGATAGAAGAAGAGACTCTATTCCAAGCAGTTACTGCACATCAACTCAGAGCCCATTGTAGGGGTCGACTCCCAGACTCTGAGGTCATGACCTGAGCCAAGATCAAGAGTCAGACATGTAGCCACCTGGGCCCCCTAGCTGCCATGGCATTGATTTTTATCTACGACGATGTGAGGTCGCTGAACACGGGGCTCAGCTCAGAGAACTCTCAGTCTCTCCTTGATGTCAGATTCTTGCTGCAGAAAGAAAAGTGGGGCTCAACTCTATGAGCTTTCCTTCTCTCCTTATCCTCTTTACTGTTTATGTTTTAGGATTTTCCATGGAGGGGAGAAAGGACCCTTTTTCAATGAATAAGAATTTTTGGAGGCTGACATACTCCACCTACCAGGAGAAATGGAGAGTGGGTTTATGACCCTACAAGGACCCCTGAGAGGGCAGGATGAGCACAAGCAGGCCCAGGCTTGTTTCCACGGGACTGAATAATGAGTGTTTCTAATGTCCAGAAAGAGAGAGGGGGTGTTGCTTGTGCTTGAGCCAGAGATTCTTGAAGTGTGAACCTTCCAGCTTCTACACAGACATGGGCAGAAGAGGATGACAGAATTGACATGTTCGAAATACGAAGATGTTCAGTCCTCAGACATAAATGGACTGACGTTTTCGTAGGGTTTGTGGGGTTTTTGGAACAATATTCCAGAACTTTGAGTGTATTTTGTTATTTTTCCTAAATATTGGATGCTTTTGAGGCACTTATGAGGTAAATCATGTGCTTTCTAAGATTAATTTTAAAGAAATTATTTCAGTTACATAGAAATCAAACTGACTTTTGCATGTTGACTTTGATTCAAGGATATCCCTATTTCTCCAATTATTTCTGGTAGCTTCTTTGTAAATTATTTTGAATTTTCTCTGGATCCAGTCTTTCCATCTGTGACTTATGATAGTTGCCACACTCCCCTGCTGATCTCTGTTTGTTGTAGATGTCTTGTCCTCTCACACCAGCCAGGACCACAGGAGACATCCATTCATATGCATCTGATCCAATACCTTTTTTGGTGAAACTGGTTTTGAACTTGGGGATGCAGCAAAATCTGAAGAAAGTCCAGGACTGAGAGGTCAAATCTTGTCATGGATGTGCTCTTCAGAACCTCAGGATTTTCAAGCAGAATAGACATACTAAGCTGAGCAACCACCACAGCAACTGCTTATAAAAAAGCACCTCGTACAGTGAAATAAACTCTGAAGGTCTGACATAGGTTTTTGTCTCCTGTTAAATCGCCGTGGACACCCACTAGTATACTGCTGAGAGTGGTAAGGTGCTGCAGCGTCAGGCTCCAGGCAGCTGAAGGTGAGGGTGAAAAGTGTCCAGATCCACTGCTGCGGAACCATGAGGGGACCCCAGTATGTATCGTGGATGCATCATAGATCAGAAGCTTATGAGCTTTCCTGGTTTCTGTTGTTACCAGGCTAACCACGTGTTCACATTCTGACTGGCCAGGCAAGTGATGGTGACTGTCTCCTGGAGATGCAGACAGCAAGGGTGGAGACTGGGTCATCTGAATGTCACAGCTGGCTCCTGAGATTGGACACAGGGAATCACCTATCCACAGTCTGAATCATGTGATAAGAGGACATTGCTGGAGGGCCAGGCAGTTCTGAGCACACGGGCTGAGTACATACCCAGTGTTCCCCTTCTTTATCTGAGAGCCAGAGCAGCAGGAGGCCCAGGAGCTGAGCAGGGGCCTTCATTTCCATGCTGTGTCCTGACTGGGCCTGAGTCCTGGACAAGTTGTGACCAGCCTATCAATCAGTGTTCAGGGGAGTAGGCGGTGCCTCAGTAATATGGAAATCAGCAGAGGAGGAGATAGGCCTCCACAGATGTGTGGCTGGCAAATCTCAATAGCACAACCCAGGTGCACATCTCCCAGGTGCCCAAGTCTGATCAGGGCGGAACAGATGGGCCTGCAGAGAACACTTTCTAAAGGAAACATGTTGCAAAGGAAAATTTTGCTCCTTTCCTTGTACCCTTATAGGGCTTCTGTTCCCAGGGGATCCAGCTACCCATGTGGATGTAGGTATATTTTGGGCACCCTCTCGATCAAGAAGGGGACAGCTGTTTGTTGTCTCTGCAGTAGACTCTAGTCTGGGTACAGCTCGGCTGTTCTTGTCCACCATGCTACTGTCAGCACTTCTGTCTGTGGCTCCCAATGTACTCACTCAGTGTCCCGCTACCTGACCAACAATCTTGTGTCAGCAGAAGATGTGAGGGAATGTTGCTAATTGAAATGTGACTTCAGGTGGGCCAGGGGAGAGGCTGCCATGTTTGTGGAGGGTGCAGCCCCAGCCAGGATGAAAGGTGATGGAGGCTTACACCAGGTCAGTCAGTGGGAATGGTGAGAGGTGGTCATATTAGGGACACATCTGAAGCTTCAGATTATTTATTATGTGACTGTCTACCACCAGATGCTAGGTTCTCTCAGAGGATATTGCCAAAGAACCAGCTGTGCAGAATTCTGCCGGGAGGGCCCACCACCCACTGCCCTTTTATGAATCAGATTTTTTAATTAGAATCCTGGCTTACTGTCTGAATGACCTTGGACACATTTCATAACCTCTCTTCTTCATAGTCTTCAATAGGAAGATGCAAAGAACACATTTCGTATCAAGACTTAGCACAGTTTATGGCACATAATGAGCATTAAATACACATTATAGCCATTCTTCTGTTTGTTGTTGTTAAACTTGTAATTGAAGACAATAATGGTAGGTCAGAAGATCCGTGCCACGTGTTCCTTCCCTTGAGAATGGAGTTGATTTCCTTAGGAGTGTAGAGTCTGTTTCTTGATTCCTAGAATCAAAGTGCATCTTGGGACATGCTGTGTCAAACAGCATGTGGTGAAAGGGGCCCCAGAGAAGTTTTGGGGTCTGGGCTTCAAGAGGCCTTGCACCTTTCACCATTCACCTTAGATGCAAGAAAGCTGATCTAGCCTCATGGCCTCTAAGTAGGACTGGCTTCAGGGTGAGGAGGTACCTCTCCAACCTGCCCCCACCTCACCAGGTCAGGAGACAGAGACTCTGGGAGTGTGGAATCTCAAGTACAGACCCATCACACCTCACGCCGTGGCCTCCTGCAGGAAGCTGGTGTCTTAGTTCAAGAACAGACATCACTCAGACGGTATTTCTGCTTGGGAACCTGTCACTGTGGAAGGCCAGCTGACGTGCTGCTGGCAGGAATCCACCCTGATGTCCTCTGTCTCCACTCCACAGATGGTAGGGGTGGAGTCAGAGCTGGATCCACTTCCCCGGACCCCAGACAAGAACTGACGGCCCCAGGGCAGAAGCCCCAAGGATGAGCATCCAGGAAGACTTGTCCAGTCTCTGTGGGAACCGGGCCATGGAGGGACCTACCTCCACGTGCTTCCACGGGTGATGGAGACGAAGCTGTCCTGAGATGCCACTAGGGTCTCTGGGGACTGAGTCAGGACGTTCCGTCCTCTCCAGTCTGCAAAGACACCCCATCCGGGCACACGATGTATTGCTTCCGTTAAAGGCTCCAGGAAACCTGGTCCCTCAGCAGAGCGATGTCAGGCTTTAACGTGGCACAAACTAGAAACCAAGTGTCCCTGGGCCTTCCCACCATTGCTGTGTCAAGAATTCATGTAGATGTTGATGTTTCTCAGGCCTAGGACAAGTTAGGAAAGGTGACCCAACAGGGCATAGCCCCACCCCGAGAGGCCGATGGATGAGTCCCTCCCTTGTAGCCAAGCTCACAGACAAGAGCTCCCCATGGCCTGGTCACAGCCTCCTGTGTGACCTCCAGCCAGATGTGGTCTCCCTGCCCAGCTCTCACTGCCAGTCACGGCCACCAGGCCTTGGGTCCCAGTGGGTGGGTCTGTCCTCATGTGGCAGCTTCCAAGTGTTTATTATTCACTTTTTGGTTTTCAAAAATACCACTTATCAACAAAGAACTCTCAGGTGTAGTCAGAACAGCAGGTTAACAAGGGCCCGGGTGTGTGAGGGAAGGAGGCTGCCCTCTGAAGGCCAGGATGGATGACCTGTGGGGGGAGTCAGGGGGCTGGGGGAGGGGAATTCAGAGCAGGAGCTGCACAAACACACCCTGCTGTTCCACTCAGGGACCAAGAGGAGACTCACTGAAGGCACTCAGATGAGTTGGTGGGGAGCAGTGCCAGGAGGATGAGGGCGATGCCATGTCAGAAATGTGGCCCCTCCCCTGTCCCTGACAAGGTCCCAGACTCTCAGCAGTCCCAGGGCAGGAGTGACAGCTGTGAGAGGTTTGTGCCCCAAGAGGTGACAGGGCAACAGGGCCTGTGGTGCCACAGCATCTTGGGAGTTAATGGTGATGGTGAGGTGACTTCTGACCAGACCGACTGCCTCTGTCCATGCAGGCATCATGCCCAGGGGGCCTCGTGAGTGAGAAAGAGCCCGGGACCTCTGCCTGGTTGCTGCTGATTTTAGGCTCCAGCAGTGTTGATACACTAGATCTGTAGGGGATGGTGACCCTCTTTCCTGTGACATGGGAGGGACACAGAAGATGTCCACACACCGTCCCTACTGGCACCTAAGAGGGAAAGCCAATAAGGACATCCCCAAATGATAATCCCAAGCAGTGAGCTCATCAACCACTTGAATGCATTACTGGTCTAAGGTTCAATGTCCAAGTTTAATGCAAACAAACGAGGGCGAAGTATGAGTCCTCCTTCCTCACCAGAGTCAGATCGGCAGAAAGGAAGGGAGCAAAGCTGGGGACCCCATACCCCCGTTGTTCCTGCTGAAGCTGCTCCTGCTCGGAGAGGGGAGGGAAGTGCTCTGAGACACAGCCCCCACAGAGGGGAGGGGGCAAGGCCACCTGGGCAGAGAGCACAGCCACACGGAGGGTTTTCTCCCCCACCCGGCACAGGGGCCGCTCCTCCCAGGGGTCCCCATCACACCTGACAACACATTCAGTCTTTGGAACTCCTGGGTGATAACTGGACACTATCACTCTTGCTCTGTCAGTATTTTAAAATCATGACAATGTTTTTTGGTTTACTGTGGCATCTGTCTGCCATCTAATGGCTCAGCTGTGATTTAGCAACTTTCAGGATTTTTAATGCCGGGACCTTTCAGTCTGGGCTGTGAGACTCTTCACTGTTACTCATGAAGATGACATTTTGACATCCATCACTAGGCCAGAGTCTACAGGGAACACAAGATGATTCCTCCTCCTAATAAACTTTTCACCTAGTAAAGAATAAAAGACTAATATGTAACCAGGTTTGGTTTAAAATGGATAAAATGTGTTTGTCATCCTTCAAGTGTGAGTTACATATACCTCCTCCTCTGACTGCTTTCAAGACAAGACATGTTTTCCAAATTCATGCTACTGAAAATATGTGTAAGGCGTTACTTATTTATTTCTAATCATTGCAATGATTGCAATGACACTGTAGGATCCTTGACTAAAGCTCAGCACAGCTGGTTTCTAGCCCTGGGGTTTTGGTGTTTGGTTTTGGTTTCAACTAAATAGCCACAGAGTAATCAGGTCACTGATGGAGCCAAGGCAGGCAGTGGCAAGAGCAGGGGAAGCAACTGAGGAGGGAGTCTCATGGAGGTGCGTCCTGTGGAGTGTGTGTTGGGGACTGCATCCCTGTGGGCAGAGGGAAGGAAGATGGCGGCAGCCTCAGCCTCCTAGCTGCTGATGGTGTGTGGGAAATTCCTGTCAATCTAACTTCCGCCTAACCATCCTGGGACCCTGGCTGTAGATGGGAAACCTGGTAAATGAGCTGCTTTTCTCTCAAAAGGGGCAGAGAGACAGGGTGAGGGGGAATCTCAAGCAGGTTCTGCACCTCCAGCACAGAGTTCAGTGCAGGGCTTGAACTCATGAACCGTGAGATCATGACCTGAGCCAAAACCAAGAGTCAGATACTTAATCGTGTGAGACACCCAGGCACCCCAATACTCACATTAAAAAAATGTTTTCCTATTTACTGAGAGGGAGACAGAAAGGGAGAGCTCCCATGATGGGGCAGGAGAGAGAAAGGGAGGGAGAGAAAAAATCCCAAGCAGGCTCCACACTGCCAGTGCAGATCCGAACACAGGAATCAAACTCAGCAAACCGTGAGCTCTATAACCTGAGCAGAAACCAAGAGTTGGACTCTAACAGACTGAATCACCCAAGGGCTCCTGGTGATCATTTCTTTCACGCTGTTATCATTTTTGGGATTCCATGGTGAGTTTTTCTTTTTCTAGGTTTCCATGGGCAACTGTGCTGAATCAGGCTCCATCAATCCTGTCTGTGGCCATGGGAGGGGGTGTCTCCATCAACTACAGGGCCAGTCTGAGTCCCATCCATGGCACTGGACACACCTTCCTTCCCAGGTTCCAGCAGGAGCCACACCAATCTCTGTAACCACTGACATGTAGGGTGTCCACAGAGCTGCCAGGGGGCCCAGCCCAGGTCAGGTGTAGTGGGTCAGGAACAGATGTCATACGCACCATCATATGCACCATCAGCAGCATGGAGCTTGGAGACATCATGCACATGTCTGGGCACAGAGCGCACACCTGTACCCTGCACAGCGTGATGGCGCTAAACACGACCCTCTGGATTGGAGTCAGCTGTTTGCTTCACTGAGCAGCTGTCTCCTCCAGGGATCAGTCAGCAGCTGCTTCTGTTCGAGAAGAACCAAGCTGGGGGACGTGCCTGTGGTGGGGGGCCCTTGGAGGAGGTCAGGAAGATCCTCGGGGGAGGGTCCCAACCCTGAAGTCCATTTCATTGGAGAGTCTGGGTCTGGAACAGCATGGCTGATGTGGCTCTCGGATGACTCCAAGGGACTCTTCCCCTGAATCTCAGCAGGGTGGACCCTGAAGGAATGGCCCCCATTCTCCATGGCACGGAGCATACTGATCCCCTGAAGTAGCGGAAAAATCAGTGAGGTCCTCACATGGCTTTGACACTAGTTCCCAGCACAGTGCTCATGCTAATGTTTAGTTCTGATAAGTAGGCAATGGTTATCTGAGGTGACAATATCAGGGGAAGCCAGAGTAGGAGTCAATAGGAACTCGCTTTTATTTGTGAAGTTTTAGGTGAGTCTAAATAATTTCCAAGTACATTATGGCATTGAAATAAAAATAACTCAAAGTCAGAAAAGAGCATAAGTGCTTATGGAAGAATTCCACAAGTCCCCTTCTATTTTCCTTCATCCTCTGGTTGTAATTCCAGTGCCTGCAGGTGAGGAGCCAGGCTCCCAGTATCTACAGCATGGTCACTTGTAGGCTCAATCCTTAACGCTATAGAAGGTGACCAAAAATTGCCAGTGCCTACGTTTAAGAATAAAAACTCCAAGTGACAGAGTTCAATGTTTGCTTAGAATTTCTCTTCTCTTTGTGACAGCTGGGTGGTTCAGTCATTTAAGGTGTCCAGGTGCCCCTTGGTGAGCCTTTACTCTTTAGGCAGCATAGATTTTATCTCTTAGTTTTCCACTGAACACAAACACAGTACATTACTTTGCTCCCATGGGAGTCTCTCTCTCCCCTGCCCTCTGCAGTCTGCAAAGACACTCCATCCGGGAATCACCGTGTATTACTTCCGTCGAAGGCTCAAGGAAAGTTGGTTCCTAGAAGAGCGATGTCAGGTAAACGAGGCAAAACTAGAAATCAAATGCCCCTGATCCTTCCCACCTTTGTTTGTGTCCAAAAATACACAGAGTTGTTGATGATCTTCAGGCCCATGACAAGCTATGAAAGGTGACCCATCAGGGCACAGCCCCACCCGGAGAAGTTGATGGATGAGACCCTCTCTGTACCCAAGCTGGTAGACAAAAGCTCTCCATGGCCTGATCCCAGCCTCGGGTGTGATTCCCTACCAGGTGTGGTCTCCCAGCCCAGGTCTCGTTGCCTCTCATGGCCAACAGGCCCCGGGTCTCAGTGGGCAGGTCTGTCACCATGTGCAAGATCCTGAGTATTTATATTTTATGTTCTGGTTTCCAGAACCAGCACTTACCAACAAAGGATTCTGAGGTGGAGTCAGAACTGCAGGTTAACAAGGGCCCGGATGTGTGAGGGAAGGTTGGCCGCTGAAGACGAGGATGGATGGCCTGTGGGGGAGTCAGGGGAAGTGGGGGAGGGGAATTCAGATCAAGAGTTGACACCAACCCGCAATTCAGGTCTGTGCCCAAGAGGAGATGCACTGGAGGTGCCAGGATGAGGAGGCAGAGAGCCAGTGCCAGGAGAGGAGGGGGGATGCTATGTCAGAGTTGTGGTCCCCTCCCCTGTCCTCCAATAGGTCCCAGACCCTGAACAGCTGGGTGTGTTTTCTATCCTGTGCCCTACGAAGTGACAAGAGGACAGAACCTGTGCACCTATAAGCATCTTGGACATAGATGGTAAGAGACTCTGTCCAGACCAGCTTCCCCTGAGCAGGCAGCCACCATCCTCAGGGGGCCACGTGAGTGAGGAGGCATCCTGGGAGGTCTTCCTGGTTCCTGCTGAGTTCAGGCTACAGCAGTGTTGATATGCTAGCTGGCTGGCTCTGCAGGGGATGTGACACTTTCTCTTAGAATATAGGTAGGGACCCAGGAGCTGTCCACACCATGTTTCCATGGGGACCTAAGAGGGAAAGCCAAATGAACATCCCCAAGCTTTAGTAACAAACAGAGAGCTCATCAACCAATTTGGTGCATTACTGGCCCAAGTTTCAATGTCCAAGGTTAATGCAAACAAATGAGGGTGAAGGCTGAGTCCTCCTTCCTGACCAGAGTCAGGGCGTCAGGAAGGAAAGGAGCAAAGCTGGGGTCCCCATGTCCCTGAGGTTCCTGCTGAAGCTGATCCTGCTCAGAGAAGGGAGGGAAGTGCTCTGAGACACAGCCCCCACAGAGGGGAGGGGGCAAGGCCACGTGGGCAGAGAGCACAGCCACACAGAGGGTTTTCTCCCCCACCCGGCACAGGGGCCGCTCCTCCCAGGGGTCCCCATCACACCTGACAACACATTCAGTCTTTGGAGCTCCTGGGTGATAACTGGACAATATCACTCTTGCTCTCTCAGTGTTTTAAGATCAGGACTATGTTTCTTTGGTTTACTGTGGCATCTGTCGGCCATTTAATGGCTCTGTTGTGAATTGCAACTCAGGATTGTTTGATATGAGGTCCTTTGAGTCTGGGCTGTGAGACTCTTCACTGTGACTCACAAAGTTGACCCTCTGACATCCTTCCCTAGGCCAGAATCTGTAGGGAACACAAGATGATTCCTCCCCTCAATAAACCTTCACTTAGTAATGAACAAAAGACTCATACCTAACCAGGTTTGGTTTAAAATGGGTAGAATAGGCTTGTCATACTTCACTAATGATTTACCTATACCTCATCTTGTGACCTCTTTCTAGACAAGACATTTGTTTTTACCTTCATGCGACTGAAAATAAATGTAAGTCACAATTTATTTATTTCTGAGATTATTGAATTGAAACTGGATGGTCCTCCCCTAAACTTGAGCACAGTTGGTTTTAGCCTTGGGGGATTTGGTGTTTGGTTTTGGTTTCAACTAAATAGCCACAGAGTAATCAACTCACTGATGGAGCCCAGGCAGGCAAGGGCCAGAGCAGGGGAAGCAACTGAGGAGGAAGTCTCACGGAGGTGCGTCCTGTGGAGTGTGTGTTGGGGACTGTATCACTGTGGGCGGAGGGAAGGAAGATGGCGGCAGCCTCAGCCTCCTGGCTGCTGATGGTGCGTCGGAAATCCCTGTTCGACTTATTGGCATTGCACCATCCTGGGACCTCTGGCTGTAGGTGGGAAACATGGTAAGTGAGGTGCTTAGGTTTTCCCCTTTTCTGTAGGAATCAGTTCAATTAGATTTTCCCATCAGTGCCCTTGACACTTTCATTGGCCTTGTAAGTAATGATGATTCCTTATCCAGGAGCTACAGACAGGGACTGAGGACTCAGTCAAACGTAATGTCACCATAAATATCTGAGGTTAAAAAGGAATAAAAAAAAAGACAAGAATTCGGATGCAGTGGTATCTCCTTCTGAATTTCATCTTTGTCATGTAAAAACTTGTTAAGTGTATTTCATTACACTATCTTTACTTACACCTACAGATTGTGTACATAAATCTTAAAAAAATTCAAAAGAAAACCCTAGAAATATTTCAGTGAAGTGCTGGATTCAATATCAATCCATACAGTATCCAAGAGCGCCTGGGTGGCTCAGTCAGTTAAGTGTCCCGCTCTTGATTTCAGCTCTGGTTATGACATCATGGTTCATAGGAACCAGCCCCACGTCAGCTCTGCACTGACAGCACGGAGCCTGCTTGGGATTCTCTCTCTCTGTTTCTCTCTCTCTCTCTCTCTCTTTGTCCTCCCCCATTTAGTTTCTATTTCTCTTTCTCCTTCTATGAAGATAAGTAAATAAAACCATGTACAATATCTATAGCAGGTTAGAGAAGATTTTCATAAATATTTTCTATCTTAATAAAGGACTCAACATTATTAAGTTTCAATTTTTCCAACAGTGATATAAATATTTAAAGTCATCTGTTGAAATTCCCAAGGACTTTTATTTCAAATTGAAGGAAATGATATTTTTATTTAGGTTAAATTTATAAAATCTACAATGTCCAAGGAAGTCCTAAGATGTAAAATGGCCACACTCCAGCATGTATTTCACTTGTGTTCCACAAACCTGCCGCGGTTGTCTGCCTGTCACACTGACTGAGTTGACAAGGGGAGGCCAGGCAGGGAGACTTGGGATGAGTGTTCAGTCCTTTGTGCCTTTTCTCATGACCGCCTGCTCCCAGGGTCTCAGCCCCCTCCAGCCCCTGCAGCTTCCCCCACAAGGACCTGCCATTTCTGGGGCCTCGCTGTGTGATGCCTGAGCTGCAGCCGAGGCCCTCGTGGCCCAGAGCCCGCAGCTGCCACCTGGTCCCCTGGGTTCTCTAGTGTCTTCCTCCAGAGAGTCAGATCTGCTGGGCCTGCTCCCCAGACTAATAGCACGTGTGGGCAGCGGGGCCGGGACAGGACGGAGGTTTGTGTTCGGGGCTGAATCACTGTGTTAGGATAATGTGTAACTTGCCAGCAGTAATAAACTCCAATGTCCTCAGCCTCCACCCTGCTGATTGTCAGGGTGAAATCTGTCCCTGACCCGCTGCCACTGAACCTGTCAGGGACCCCAGAATCCCGGTTGGAAACCTTATAGATCAGGCGCTGTGGAGACTGGCCTGGCTTATGCTGGAACCAATTTAAATAGGTATTTCCATCACTGTGCAGGAGGCTCTGACTGGCCCTGCAGGAGATGGAGGCCGGCTGTCCCAGGGTGACGGCCAGGGATGCTGGGGTCTGCGTCATCACGACATCTCCACAGGATCCTAAGGGAAGGAGAGAAATGCAAGATTACATAGGTGCATGGTAAGTCACTTTGATATTTTTATTTTAGTAATTATGTCACGATAAATCACTTTTTGGTAACATTCCCAAATATCCACTTTCAAAAAGTTTCTAAGATTTGCAAACACATAGGGGCGTCCACTCTCATCTACCATGCCTCCTTTCCTCTATGTCATCAGCTTTCCTATAACATAGATCTTTGTTCCCTCTGGAAAGGTCCTTACTGCCACAGAGCTACACATCAGATAACCCTTCCCAGAGTGTAGACAGAGGTCTGGAAGACGTGGACAAATGGGCATGGAGTGCAGTGGTGCCCCCAGAGCTCTCCCTCCCCACCTGGTTCTCCTCTCTCACCCCCTCCGCCCTCACCTGGGATCCAGAGCACCAGCAGCTCCAGCAGCTGAGCAGGGAACCTCATTGTGAGGAGTTTCTGTGATGAGTCCTGGTCACTGACACAGGATCAGAGCTGATCTTTTATGTCAGCTGCAAAGGTTTTATCTGAGACTCTGCACCTTAACCCTCCCTGAGGGAACAATATGCAAATCTCCTGGTGGGCAAGGCAGCCTGGGAGGAGGCAGTGGGGTGGGGGGGGCTCCTGTGGGAGCAAAGTAATATAACGTGTCTGTGTTTGAAGGGAAACTAAAATATATAATCTATGCTGCCTAAAGAGTAAAGAAAGGCGCACACTGGGGCACCTGGGAGGCTTAAATGCCTGAGCCACCCAGGTGCCACAAAGAGAAATAGAATTCTAAGCAACCATTGAACTCTGTCACTTGGAGTTCTTATTTCAGACATGAGCACTAGCGATTTCTGATCACCTTCTATACTGTTCAGGATTGAGGAAACAAGTGACCATGCTGTAGATACTGGGAGCCTGGCTCCTCACATGCAGGCACTGGAATTACAACCAGAGGATGAAAGAAAAATAGAAGGGGATTGTGGAATTCGTAGGGTTTGTGGGGTTTTTGGAACAATATTCTGGAACTTTGAGAGTAATTTGTTATTTTTCTAAATATTGGATGCTTTAGGGGCACTTATGAGGTACATCATGTGCTTTTTAAAATTAATTTCTAAGTATTTATTTTATTTACATAGAAATCAAACTGACTTTTGCATGTTGACTTTGATTCAAGGATACCCCTATTTCTCCAATTATTTCTGGTAGCTTCTTTGTAAATTATTTTGAATTTTATCTGGATCCAGTCTTTCCATCTGTGAATTATGATAGTTGCCACTCTCCCATGCTGAACTTTGTTTGTTGTAGATGTGGTGTCCTCTCACACCAGTCTGGACCACAGGAGGCATCCATTCATATGCATCTGATCCAATGCCCTTTGTGGTGAAATTGGTTTTGAACTTAGCGATGCAGCAAAATCTGAAGAACATCCAGGATTCAGAGTTCAAATCTTGTCATGGATGTGCTCACAGAAGCTCAGGATTTCCAAGCAGAATAGACACCCTAAGCTGAGCAACCACCACAGCAGCTGCTTATAAAAAACACCTGGGATGACGAAATAATCACTGAAGGTCTTACAGAAGTTATTGTCTCTTGTTAAATCACCGTGGACACCCGCTAGTATATTGCTGACAGTGGAAAGGTGCAGCAGTGTCAGGCTCCACTCGGCTGATGGTGAGGGTGAAATCTGTCCCAGACCCACTGCTGCTGAACCGAGCGGGGACTCCCATGTGCAACGTGGATGCATCATAGATCAGAAGCTTAGGAGCTTTCCCTGGTTTTTGCAGATACCAGGCCAACCACATGTTCACGTTCTGACTGGCCAGGCAAGTGATGGTGACTGTCTCCTGGAGATGCAGACAGCAAGGGTGGAGCCTGGGTCATCTGAATGTCACAGCTGGCTCCTGAGATTGGACACAGGGAATCATCTATCCACAGTCTGAATCATGTGATGGGAGGACATTGCTGGAGGGCCAGGCAGTTCTGAGCACACTGAGTACATTCCCAGTGTTCCCCTTCCTTACCTGGGAGCCAGAGCAGCAGGAGGCCCAGGAGCTGAGCAGGGGCCTTCATTTCCATGCTGTGTCCTGACTGGGCCTGAGTCCTGGACAAGTTGTGACCAGCCATCAATCAGTGTTCAAGGGAGTGGGCGGTGCTTCAGTAATATGGAAATCAGCAGAGGAGGAGATAGGCCTCCACAGATTTGTGGCTAGCAAATCTCAATAGCACAACCCAGGTGCATTTCTGCCAGGTCCCCAAGTCTGATCATGGTGGCACAAATAGGCATGCAGAGAACACTTTCAAAGAAACATGTTGCAAAGGAAAATTTTGCTCCTATCCTTGTACCCTCATAGGGCTTCCATTCCCAGGGGATCCAGCTATCCATGTGGAAGTAGGTATATTTTGGGCACCCCCTCAATCAAGAAGGGGACCACCGTTTGTTGTCTCTGCAGTAGACTCTATGTCTGGCTACAGTTCTACTGTTCTTGTCCACCATGCTACTGTCAGCACCTCCGTCTTTGGCTCACAATGTCCTCATTCAGCAACATTCTACTGACCCACAAACTTGTGTCAGCAGGAGATTGAGGGAATGCTGCTGACTTGAGAAGAGACTTCAGGTGGACCAGGAAGGAAGCTGGCCATGTTTGTGGCGGGTGCAGCCTCGGCCCAGGTGAAAGATGATGGAGGCTTGCACCAAGTCTGGCAGTGGGGGTGGTGAGAGTTGTTCTCATTTGGGATACATCTGAGTCTTCAGATCATTTATTATGTGACTGTCTACCACCAGATGCTAGGGCCTCTCAGAAGATATTGCCAAAGAACCAACCGTGCAGAATTCTGCCGGGAGGGCACACCCTCCACTGCCGTTCTATGATTCAATTTTTTAAATTAGAATCCTGGCTTACTGTCTGAATGACCTTGGACACATTTCATAACCTCTCTCTGCTTCATAGTCTCCAACATGAAGATGCAAAGAAAACATCTCATATCAAGACTTAGCTCAGTGTATGGCACATAACAAGCATTAAATACACATTGTAGCCATTCGTCTATTTGTTGTTGTTAAACTTGTCATTGAAGACAGTAATGGTAGGTCAGAAGATCAGTGCTGCATGTTCCTTCCCTTGAGAATGGAGTTGATTTCCTTAGGAGTGTAGAGTCTGTTTCTTGAATTCTTGGGACATGCTGTGTCAAAGCATGTGGTGAAAGGGGCCCCAGAGAAGTTCTGGGTTCTGGGCTTCGAGAAGCCTTCTACCTCCCACCATTTACCTTAGATGCAAGAAAGCTGATCTAGCCTCATGGCTGCTGAGTGGCCACGCAGAGCACGGAGGCAGCCGGCCAGAATCTACTACCAACAGCAGGACATGTGAGTAGGCCATCCACTGAGAGAGTGTGCTTTGGGGAATGCAGTGGTCCTTTCTGTGGGGAGGAGTATTTTGTCATTGACATTGTTCTCAATTGCCAGTGGATGGTGATATTAAAGGTAGCCTTGCTTATTAATGTATGAATTTCTACTGTCCATTCACTGCTTAGAGCCTTCACGTGGGGGTGGAGGTGTCTAGGCACACCTGCCATTTTGTGTGAGCAAGAGGAGACTCAAGGCTCCCCAGGTAACAACTAGCATCACTGGACTATATGGGGAGAAACCACTTTGGGGGTTTCGGGCCAGCTGGCCTTCCCACTGCCCACAGCTGCACAGGTGAGCCCCAGCAAGTTAGCAGAGAGACCACCCAACCAACCCCCAGAGTCATGGGAAATAAGGAACTGGTATTCTTGTAAACCTTTATGTTTTGAGGTGCTCTGTTCTGCTGGAATAGAAAAGAGGACAGTAATCAGTAAATCCATCTAAAGCATTGTCCCGGATCACTGCTTGGCTCTGTCCACTTCCACCTTCTCCTCTAAGTAGGACTGGCTTCAGGGTGAGGAGTTACCTCTCCAACCTGCCCCCACCTCACCAGGTCAGGAGACAGAGACTCTGGGAGTGTGGAATCTCAAGTACAGACCCATCACACCTCACTCCGTGGCCTCCTGCAGGAAGCTGGTGACTTGGTTCAAGAACCAGCATCACTCAGACGGTATTTCTGCTTGGGGACCCGTCTCTGTGGGAGGCCAGCTGATGTGCTGCTGGCAGGAATCCACCCCGATGTCCTCTGTCTCCACTCCACAGATGGTAGGGGTGGAGTCAGAGCTGGATCCACTTCCCCAGCACCTGGATGAGAACTGGTGGCCCCAGGGCGGAAGCCCCAAGGATGAGCAGCCTGGAAGACTCATCTGGTCTCTGTGGGAACCGGGCCATGGAGGGACCTACCTCCACGTGCTTCCATGGGTGATGGAGACGAAGCTGTCCTGAGATGCCGCCAAGGTCTCTGGGGACTGAGTCAGGACGTTCCGTCCTCTCCAGTCTGCAAAGACACTCCATCCGAGCACACGATGTATTACTTCCCTTAAAGGCTCCAGGAAACCTGGTCCCTCAGAAGAGCGATGTCAGGCTTTAACGTGGCACAAACTAGAAACCAAGTGTCCCTGGGCCTTCCCACCATTGCTGTGTCAAGAATTCATGTAGTTGCTGATGTTTCTCAGACCCAGGACAAGCTATGTAAGGTGACCCACCAGAGCACAGTCCCACCCCGAGAGGCCGATGGATGAGTCCTTCCCTTGTAGCCAAGTTCGCAGACGAGAGCTCCCATGGCCTGGTCACAGCCTCCTGTGTGACCACCAGCCAGGTGTGGTCTCCCTGCCCAGCTCTCACTGCCAGTCACGGCCACCAGGCCTTGGGTCCCAGTGGGTGGGTCTGTCCTCATGTGGCAGCTTCCAAGTGTTTATAGTTTACTTTTCGGTTTTCAAAACTACCACTTATCAACAAAGGACTCTCAGGTATAGTCAGAACAGCAGGTTAACTAGGGCCCAGGTGGGTGAGGGAAGGAGGCTGCCCTCTGAAGGCACAGATGATGGCCTGTGGGGGGGAGTCAGGGGGCTGGGGGAGGGGATCTCAGAGCAGGAGCTGTACAAACACTTTGCAGATCCAGTCAGTGACCAAGAGGAGACTCACTGAAGGCACTCAGATGAGTTGGTAGGGAGCGGTGCCAGGAGGACGAAGGCGATGCCATGTCAGAAATGTGGCCCCTCCCCTGTCCCTGACAAGGTCCCAGACTCCCAGCAGTCCCAGAGCAGGAGTGACAGCTGTGTGGGTTTGTGCCCCAAGAGGTGACAGGGCAATGGGGCCTGTGGTCCCACAGCATCTTGGGAGTTAATGGTGATGGTAAGGTGACTTCTGACCAGACCGGCTGCCTCTGACCAGGCAGGCATCAGGCCCCGGGGGCCTCATGAGTGAGAAAGAGCCCAGAGCTCTCCCTGGTTGTTGCCGATTTCAGGCTCCAGCTGTGTTGATACACTAGCTGGCTGGCTCTGCACGAGATGTGACCCTGTCTCCTGTGACATGGGAGGGACACAGGAGATGTCCACACAGCATCCCCACTGACACCTCAGAGGGAAAGCCAATAAGAACATCCCCAAATGATAATACCAAACAGAAAGCTCATCAACCAGTTTAATGCATTACTGGTCCAAGGTTCAGTGTCCAAGGTTAATGCAAACAAACCAGGGTGAAGCCTGAGTCTTCCCTCCTCACCAGAGTCAGGTCGGCAGAGAGGAAGGGAGCAAAGCTGGGGTGCCCATGTCCCTGAGGTTCCTACTGAAGCTGGTCCTGTTCGAAGAAGGGAGGGAAGTGCTCTGAGACACAGCCCCCACAGAGGGGAGGGGCAAGGCCACATGGGCAGAGAGCACAGCCACACAGAGGGTTTTCTCCCCCACCCGGCACAGGGGCCTCTCCTCCCAGGGGTCCCCATCACACCTGACAACACATTCAGACTTTGGGGCTCCTGGTTGATAATTGTACAATATGACTCTTGCTCTCTCAGTATTTTATTATCAGGACTGTGTTTCTTTGGTTTACTGTGGGGTCTGTCTGCCATCTAATGGCTCAGCTGTGATTTAGCAACTTTCAGGATTTTTAATGTGGAGACCTTTCAGTTGGCCTGTGAGACTCTTCACTGTTATTCATGAAGTTGACAATCTGACATCCATCACTAGGCCAGAGTCTACAGGGAACACAAGATGATTCCTCCTCTCAATAAACTTTTTACCTAGTAAAGAACAAAAGACTAATATGTAACCAGGTTTGGTTTAAAATGGATAAAATGTGCTTGTCATCCTTCCAGTGTGAGTTACATATACCTCATCTCCTGACTGCTTTCAAGACAAGATATGTTTTTCTAACTTCATGCTACTGAAAATATGTGTACGGCGTTATTTATTTATTTCTAATCATTGCAATGCTTACAATGCACTGTACGGTTTTTGACAAAAGCTCAGCACAGCAGGTTTCTAGCCCTGGGGTTTTGGTGTTTTGTTTTGGTTTCAACTAAATAGTCACAGAGTAATCAGGTCACTGATGGAGCCCAGGTAGGCAGGGGCCAGAGCAGGGGAAGAAACTGAGGGTGAAGTCTCATGGAGGTGGGTCCTGTGGAGTGTGTGTTGGGGACTGCATCCCTGTGGGCGGAGGGAAGGAAGATGGGGGCAGCCTCAGCCTCCTGGCTGCTGATGGTGTGTGGGAAATCCCTGTCAGACTAACTGCTGCTGAACCATCCCGGAACCCCTGGCTGTAGGTGGGAAACATGGTAAGTGAGGTGCTTAGGTTTTCCTCTTTTCCGTTGGCACCAGTTCAAATAGGTTTTCTCATCAGGGTCCTTGACACTTTCATTGGCCTGGTGGGTAATGATGATTCCTTATCCAGAGCTCCAGACAGGGACTGGGGATGCAGTCAAACATAATGTCACCACAAATACCTGAGGTTACAAAGGAATGAAGAAAAAAATCAAGGGGCACCTGGGTGGGTCAGTTGGTTAAGCGTCCAGCTTTGGCTCAGGTCATGATCTCACAGTTCGTGGGTTGGAGCCGTGTGTCGGGCTCTGTGCTGACAGCTCAGAGCCTGGAGCCTGCTTCGGATCTGTGTCTTTCTCTCTCTCTGACCCTCCCCTGCTCATGCTGTCTCTCCCTGTCTCTCAAAAATAAATTTTAAAAAAATAATAAAATAAATAAAAAATAAAAAGCATTAAAAAAAGAAATAGACAAGAAAATGCATTTTATCTTTGTAATGTAAAAACTTATAAAATGTGTTCCATCACACTATCTTTACTTATGATAATGAACTGGGTCCATCAATCTTGAAAAGTCTGAAAAAAGCCCTAGAAATATTTCAGTACAGGCTTTGGATTCAATATCATTCTATGCAATATCTAGGAGTGCCTTGGTGGCCCAGTCAGTTAAGCGTCCCACTCTTGATTTTGTCTCTGGTTATGATTTCATGGTTCGCTAATTCAGCAAATTAGACGTCATTAAAATTAAGCCCCACGTGGGGTTCTGCACTGACAGCATGGAGCCTGCTTGGGATTCCCTCTCTCTCTGTCTCTCTTTGTCCCTTGCCCATTCAGTTTCTCCTCCTTTCTCTCTCTCCTTTCCTCTTTCAAAATAAATACATAAAAACACATATAATATCTAGAGTGGGTTAGAAGAGATCTTGCTGTAGAGAGACATTTTCTATGTTAATAAAGTAAAGGACTCAATATTATTAAGCTTCAATTTTTCCAAAATCTATTTAAATATTCAGAGTAATCCATGAAAATTCCCAAAGAACTTTTTTAAAAATTGAAAAAAATTGATAAACTAATTTAGGTGAAATTTGTATGATCAAAAATATCCAAGGAACTCCTAAGTAAAATAAAGTCAAAAAAGTAATACTATGAGGTTTTACAATTTATGATAAAGCTGCCTAGTACACTGTAGAGTACGCGAGGCATAAAGATAGACAAACAAATAGAAAAAAACAAGAATTGCCAGAAATGCCCCACGTGTAGACCGTCCCTTGATATCTAACATAGGCAGGAATGTGGATTATTGGTCATTTTCCCTTTTTAACCAGTTATAAAAACAGAAATAAAACCCTTGACCCATCTCACATCATACAAAAGCATGAGTTAGTGGAAGATCATATTTCGACATATAAGCATTAACATATATGTTTTATGAAGAAAGCATAGGAGGGTATCTTTGGTCTCTAAAGGGGGAAACGATGTTTTAATATATATTTTAATGTTTTCAATTATTTTTGAGACACAGAATGCTGGAGCCATGTGTGGAACAGAAAGAGGGTGACACAGAATCTGAAGCAAGTTTAGTTTCTGACTGTCAGCACAGAGCCAGACTCAGGGCTCAAACTCATGTACATAGAAATTATGTCCTGAACTGAAATCAGATGTTTCACTGACTGAGTCACACAGGTGACCCGGAAACGGGCGACAAATATATTTTAAAAACATGCCCATATACACAGAAACATACAATATTGGGAGGAAAATCTTCAATGAATTAGACTATTAATATTAAGACTTTCATTTCAAATAATCATTATAAATGTAAAACATGCAATAAAGCATGAGTGGATACTCCAATATGGCAAAATGTTTATTTCTGAATGATTAAGAACTCCCATTAAGAGAAGAGATAAGCTTTGCTTTAATTTTCCTTGCCTTTGGAAATGTGTCAAGTAGGAAATTGCTGCCGTTGAGGTCAAGGAGGTTGTTTCCTACTCTCTCCTCGAGGATTTTGATGGTTTCCTGTCTCACATTCATGTTCTTGAGCCATTTTGAGTTTATTTTTGTGTATGGTGTAAGAAAGTGGTCTAGTTTCATTCTCCTGCATGTTGCTGTCCAGTTCTCCCAGCACCACCTGCTAAAGAGGCAGTCTTTTTCCCATCGGATACTCTTTCCTGCTTTGTAAAGGAAACAATCAAGAAAACTAATAGGCAACCAACAGAATGGGAAAAGATAGTTGCAAATGACATATCAGATAAAGAGCTAGTATTCGAAATCTATAAGGAACTCACCAAACTCCGCATCCAAAAAACAAATAACCCAGTGAAGAAAAGGGCAGAAGACATGAACAGACACTTCTCCAAAGAGGACATCCAGATGGCCTACAGGCACATGAAACGATGCTCAACATCACTCATCATCATGAAACACAAATCAAAACCACACTGAGATACCACCTCACACCAGTCAGAGTGGCTAAAATGAACAAATCAAGAGACTATAGATGCTGGCGAGGGTGTGGAGAGACGGGCACCCTCCTACACTGTTGGTGGCAATGTAAACTGGTGCAGCCGCTCTGGAAAACAGTGTGGAGGTTCCTCAAAAAGCTATCCATAGAACTCTCTTATGACCCAGCAATAGCACTGCTAAGGATTTACCCAAGGGATACGGAAGTGCTTATGCATAGGAGCACATGTACCCCAATGTTCATAGCAACAATGTCAACAATAGCCAAAGCATGGAAAGAGCCTAAATATCCATCCCCTGATGAGTGGATCAAGAAGATGTTGTATATATATGCAATGGAGTACTACATGGCAATGAGAAAGAATTACATATGGCCATTTGTAGGAAAGTGGATGGACCTTGAGGGTGTCATGCTAAGCAAAATAAGTCAGGCAGAGGACAGAAACTATATGTTCGCACTCATAGGTCTAACAGGAAAACAGGAGAAACTTAATGGAGGACCAGGGGGAGGGGAAGAGGGAAAGAGAGTTGGGGAGAGAGAGGAATGCAAAACTTGAGAGACTATTGAATACTGAAAATGAACTGAGGGCTGAAGGGGGAGGGGGAAAAGAGGTGGAGGTGATGGAGGAGGGCACTTGGGGGGAAGAGCACTGGGTGTTTTATGGAAACTAATTTGACAATAAACTACTTAAAAAAACTAATTTCAGATATTTGTCCAAATATTCAAAAAATAAATTTACTATTCATAATAGTAAAAAAAAACTTAAAAAAAGAGAAGAGATAAGCTATATACAGTTATATTTAAACATGAGATTATGTATTATATCATTATGATGATATGTAGACATATATAATATATAATTTAAACAAGCAAAACAAGCATTTTCCAAGAAAAAGGACATCCAAATGGCTAGTAAAAAAATAAACATGTAAAATTACTCAACATCTTCATCAAGAAAATGTACATTTTTCAACAATACCATTTCAGGATCTACCAATATGGAGATAATAAAAAGTCTGATGTAAGAAAGATTATAAAGGATTTAGACCAACTGTAATGTGTCGTAGGTGATGAAGTGTAAATATGTTTTCCCTCTTGGAAAACCATGGAGCAGTGCTTCCTAAAGCCAAACATTCACCAGCCTGGGAGGCCCATGTCTATTCCTAACAATACCCCAGCATAACAAATGCTTAAAGCCACAGAGACATCACAAGACCGCCTCTGCCATTCTAAGGCTGTGGCACCTGACTGGACCTCAGCACATGGTCCCGGGGGGGGGGGGGGGGTAAAGTCCTTGTCCTCGTGGTGTGGGGCCCTCAGCTGCAACCTAGTCCCCTGGGTTGCCCAACATCTTCCAACGTCTTATACACCCATGGACGGCCTGCTGTGGTCTCCCCAGAAAAGCAACACTTTTGGGCAGTTGAAATCCCCAAGCAGGCAGGTTTTTGTTCAAAGTTTAATCACTGTGGGAGGAGATTGTAGAGCTTGCTGGCAGTAATAAACTCCAACATCCTCAGCCTCGACCCTGCTGATGGTCAGGGTGAAATCTGTCCTTGACCCACTGCCACTGAACCTGTCAGGGACCTCTGAAGCCCTGCTAGAAGCCCCATAGATCAGGAGTCGAGGAGACTGGCCTGGCCTCTGCTGGTACCAACTTAAATAGGTGTATCCATTACTATGCAGCAGGCTCTGACTGGCCCTGCAGGAGATGGAGGCAGGCTGTCCAGGGACGATGGGCAGTGACAGGGGGCTCTGCGTCACCACAATATCCCCACTGAATCCTAAAAGAATGAGAGAGAAGTTCAAAGATACATACATATCTTAGAAGCCATTTTCCTGATTTTCCTTTTGTTAATTATTTCAGGTTAATGATTTTGAAAAAGAAAATGACCCATATCATGATTAAATAATAATATTTACAAGGCACAGAAGTGATTCTTTCTTTTTCATCGCCTTCATTAGACACTAGTCATTGCTCATTTTATGTTGTCCCTAAATCTCATAGGCAAAAGATCAAGTTCTCTCCCCTGAAGCATGAACATGTATGGTCAGAGTACACATGGGGAGCAGTGGGGTGGCTCTCGTTCACCCTCCCCTCTCACAGCCCCTCTGCACTCACCTGGGATCCAGAGCATGAAGAGCCCCAGGAGCTGAGCAGGGAACTTCATTTTGAGAAGCTGAACTGAAGAGCTCTCCTAAGTCAAGGCCAATTTAAGGAGGACCTTTTATCTCAGCCTTGCAAGGGAAGGTCCTCCCTAGGAAACAATATGCAAATCTCCCGTGGTTGCAGCAGAGTGGAAAGAGCCAACAAAGGCTAAAGGTTTTATCATGTGCACAAATTCACATAAAGTATGTTGTGGGGTTGGAGGAAAAACAATAAAGACACAGTTCTTGCTGCCTATGGAAATGTGAAGTAATATCTGATCAAGGAAATGCGCGTCTGCGGAGAGGACCCAGGACACTGGCCTTGAGGCTCTAAGAAGCAGAGAGACACTGACTGTGTAGAGATGTGAGTCTAGCTGGGTTCAACCCCTGGGAAGTGAAGGGCCATCTTCTTGGTTTCCTGCCAGCTCATCTACAGAGAAAATAGTTCCCATCAGCACTGATGGTGATCAAGAGGGTGTTTCCTCAAGCAGATGGTGTTCTACTAGTTCAAGTGTTGTCGGGTCTCTGTTGTCCCCTGGGTAACAGGTTAAGAATGTAAAATGCAAGTGTTAGAAACCACCATCATAGGTCATCTGCGGAGTTAAACCCCATAAAACCACTCTGTACCAGGCCTTGACAGGGAAAACAGGACGTGTTGCACATATAAAGAGCTAGCAGCCCAATTTAAGAAAGAGGAAGATAGGGAAGATTTTATATCTCAGGAAGTGAATACAAAATTCCTGGACATCCACGAATGGGTGTGTATTCCATCATACTTACCAGAAAAATCAAAGGAATGTCTGAATGGAAGAGCTTCCTGAGATAACGGTATCACAGAAACAAGGATGATTTTTTCTGTGCGGTCTTTAGAAATCTCTTCTCTTACAGTCTTTCTCATCATGGAGGACAGGTTCTTTCAGGCTTTCCAGGTTCTTGTTCCCTCTAGATGAAAACATGAGTCTCTCCTCGACCTGAATGAGTCACAGCCCTGGCCGTGAAGATAAGAGTTCAAAAGGAGATTTGTATGTGAGAAGAGCAAGAACTGGAGACAGGGTTTTAACATCTTGGGGTAACCGTTTCCTAGGACTGATGTTTCCCTGTGATTTCCCGCAAAGATGCCACTGCTCAGGGCCAGCAGGTTACCCTCCCGCGGGGCAGTCAGGTAGGACATCCACCTGAATCTCTTTCCTTGTCAGGGATAAGAGTCAGGATGTATTGAACAGCTCATGAAAGATGGAGCTTAGTTTACATTCATTCACAAGGGTAGTCACTGTCCTTTGTTAACCAAAACAAAATAAAGAAACCAGTTTGGAGCAATGGAAAAGTAGAGTGTGTGGCTCTAGGTAATCTTGGGTAACAACCCCAAATCAGACTTCCCTGCCACAGAACACAAACAAATCAGCAGAGTTCCCCTTGAGCTTCTCAAAGACAGCTTGGCAGGACTATCTTCTGGACAATCCTCCAAAATCAGAATTTTTAACAATATTGGAAAAATATAATTATGTAAAAATGATGTAGAATTTTCACGGTTGAATTCTATGGTAGGAATCTGCATAGCCAGTGACACATGATGGTAAAAAGGCAAGAGTACAATAAATTCTCCTATTTTATGACTAACAATTTCATTTACTTTTTTCATTCATTACCGTTTGGAACTTCTGTGTTTCTTTGACTTTGATTTATGATGCTACTTAATTCAATTCTGGGTCTTAATTCAGTAAATTTCAGGCTCCTACTAAACCATCCTGGAGTAAGGAGTCAAAAGCATATATGAAGTTGGACCAAAAAAAAAATGGCATTGAACAGGAAAACAAAGGTGAAAACAGAAAAAGAACAATATCATGTACCTTAACCCAGTTTTAAAGGGTCATTCTGTAAAGGTATAAATTAATCAGTTTTACCTACTCTCTGGTATGGAAATCCAATTTATGGGGAAATGTCTAATAGCAAGAAACCCATCATGCTTTCTTTAGTTGCATGTTGATTCTTAACATGCTATTTTTTTAACAAAATTTTAAGACGTTTGAACTTGATAAAATATTGCTACTTCCTGTGAAAATAAATTGATTGCTCCCTTAAAAGTCTGCCATTTAAACTGGTTGTTTTGTCTCATAATCTGTTGTCCTTAAGAATTCAGAAAATTCAAAATATGTAAGAATTCTTCTCTGATCAAAGGATTTGTTTCAATTATTTTAACATTTAAATCTAAGGTATTTAACGTGTAGTATTATAATGGTTTCAAGGGTAGAATTTAGGCTTTTAACTCTTCATATAATATTCATTCCCCATCCCAAAAAGTCCCCTCCTTAATGCCCATCTGCTATCTAGCCTGTCCCCTGCTCAAAGACCCTCCAGCAATTCTCAGTTTGTTCTCTACTTTTAAGAGTCTCTCATGGCTTACCTTCCTCTATGTTTTCACATTATTTTTCCTTCCTTTGCCCTTTGTTCATCTGTTTTATTTCCTTAATTCCATATCTGAGTGAAGTTATATATTTGTCTTTCTTTGCCTGACTTACTGTGCTTAGCATAATGCATTCTAGTTCCATCCACTTTGTGGAAAATGGAAATATCTTATTATCTTTGATGTCTGTTTTGGATTACTCCACCGTATATGTATATATACATGCATATATGTATCTGTATATATACCTCACAGCTTCCTTTTCCATTTCTCAGTCAATGGACATTTGGGCTCTTTCCATAGTTGGCTACTGCTGATAGTGCTGCTATAACCAGTGGGACGCACCTGCCCCTTCACATCAGCACTTTCGTATCCTTTAGATAAATACCTCGTAGCGCATTTGCGCAGCCTTAGCCCAGCTCGAGTTTTAATTCTCTGAGGATCCTCCATTGAGTTTTCTAGAGTGGCCGCACCAGTTTGCATTCCCATGAGAAGTGTAAACGTGTTCTCCAGTGATGTCTAGCTCTATTGAAGACCAGAGGAAAGGGTAAAAAAAAAAAAAAAAGTATGTTTCTGGTAATGAATATAATGGAATAAAAGGACCAGGGAATAATTTTAAATTAGTTTTTTCTGCATAGTTCTAGAAAATCTCTGCCCACATCTACTCTTCCTTGTCATGTATTTTGCGCAGCCGTAGCCATGAGTTCCCAGTTCAAAAGGAGGTTCTGTTTGTTAGAAAAAGAGAAAAAAAATTTTTACTCGTTTCAAGTTTCAGTGTATCCTGTATAATTCCATGGACTTTCATTGAGATGCTCACTAGGGACCTGGGTGCTGGGTCAGAGCCAGTCAACAGCATTAATTTCAAACTTCTTTCCCCCAGAGCTCCAGCACTGGAGAATGTTGCCCTTTTAACCCCAAATTTGAGATGCTTTGTTATGGCAGGCGTGGACACTAATCACCCAAATTGGAAGCTTAGATTGTGAGAAAAGTAACCGTGAGAAACCTGTGTTTTCCTCTGTTACAAAATTCAATGCCTGGAAAGGCTACTCTTACAAAGTATTCTTTACGATGCCTCAGTTTCAGGGAGTTTTGTTATTTTCTGTGAAATTAATGTAAAATCTTTAGTGTCCTGATTCTGGCTGTTGTTTTATAACATAATGTGTCCCCCTGAAATACACATCATATGTAACCTCCTATAGAATTGGTCAAACAGGTGTCATGTTGTTCCTATACTCCCTGAAGACAGGAAATGATACTCTTAACTCTACCTGACCATCCTGTGCCCTGGACAACGAAACTGCCCACTAGCCAAGTCAGTCACTGCAGCCTGGACACAAATGGTCACATCTGTTGAAGGAACATGTGGGGTCTATGTGGGGAGCAGAGCAGCTCTCTGTGTCTCTATACTTGACCATCATCAGCTGAATGAGAACAAAACTGAATCAGGTGGGTTTTGTTGTAGTTTGGTGTGTGTTGTCAGAGGGTATTAGTTGGAGTTCAATGAAACTGGAAGCCAGCGTGGAGTGAGTGTGATGTGGGAAAGCACTCTTGCAGGTGGGATTTCTGAGTCTGTGTCCTGTCACAGGTGGGGAGCAAGAGACTCTCACACTTTCTGGGCATGTGTTCTGTACCCTTTGTGGGTCCCAAGAGTCCAAACCCACGCTGTTTTGTGGAAGCTTAGAGACACACAAAGGCCTCTTCCCTCCATGGGCAGGATTGGAGGTACATCCTGATTAAAGATCCAGTGATGTCATTGTCGGAACCTGAGATCAACCCAGCCGTTGAGGAGCACCCCAACCGTAGGAGAACGGGAGGGGATTCCTGCACCTGAGGCCCTGGGATTAAATGTGTCCGTCTCTTCAGAACAACGGCAATGTTTTACCCACAAGAGGATGACTCCCGGTGCACAGGGAGGTCGGGGCGGCTCATGCACGTGTTCAATCCTCCAAGTATAGGTTCTCTCAAAGCACTGAGAGAACCAGATATGTTTACATACGTGACTTTTCTGAGTTCTCAAGACCTTACATTTCATCTGCTTATTTTGAATCTTTATCCAACTCTTCGACTTAGCTTGTTTCCTTTTTCATGAAGTCAGTATAAAAATCCTACAGAGGTACACAATTCATCTATTAGGTGGGAGAATCCTGTGCTGGAGATGAAGGCATTTTCTCTGTTGGTGTTAAACTCTGCTGTGTAGACTAACTGGACAAAGTAAGACAGAAATTCTATTGCTACCTGAGTAATCTCTGCCTGATATGTTTTTGCCTCCTGTAGGACCCTGCCCTAGCCTCGCGCTTGCAGAAAGGGGAGTCCCTGCTCTAATAGTGTCCTAGAGCCACACTTGTTTGCAAATCTAACAATTGCTTACACTGCCTGTTCGGTCTTTGTCAGAGAGCCTGGTTCTTGGAACATAGGCATTCTAGTCTTTTAAATTTAAGTTTAAGCTGTCTTTAAACAAAAATTTGAGACTTGAAAGAGATCGATTGAATTTAGTATTCCAGGAGAAAGAGAGTATAATTTTCTTTGGATTTTTTTTTATTTAGAAAAGCTAGTCTACTTACAGAGAAATGGAGACTATAAGCTGCAAATCTCAAATTAACTATTTCTGCCATATTCTGCTATTTCAAGATTCTAAGAAATGCCTATACAAATTTTGAAGAAGAGAATATTAGACTCTCTAGAATTGGCAAGATGACATTAAATCACTGAGGCTGATTTTTTAAAAATAACCTGAAATTCCCTTTGACCCCCTCTTTATATTCCAGGTGTTAACACCAATTCAAAGTGCAGACCAAGAAAGAGGGAAGAGCTGAATGAAACATTCAGTGGCCATTCCGTGCCTTATAAGAAAAATACAGTCCCAGTCTGCATCGGTAACTGAAAATCATGACAGTGTGTCCTGTGGGAGCACCAGATGCCCACTGATGACCATCACATTCATTTGGCCTTTTGTAGGCAGGAGCGCAGGGGACCCCAAAGTTCAAGTGCTATTTGCAGCTTCGCCTGCCTTCCTTTTGTAGTGCCTCCACAAATCTGCATACTGACTCATCTACAGCACCTACTTGGCCAGGAACAGTATAAGGATGAGAAAGAAAATAAACAAAATAAAGTAAAAATAGAAAGAATGAATTCTGAGTGCCTGGTGCAGTCACATGTTGGATATATGAGATTTCATAAACACTACAGGCTGTAGTTTGGCCAGACTTGGCCAAAATAAGAGACACACAGAAGTCTGTGTCCTGACTGAGTCCCAGTGCAAGTTCTTTCTGATGCAAGGGGAGGTTTCCTGCAGGAGACTTGAGACCAGCTCTCCAGCAGAGGGGGCATTGCCAGCTTCAGGCCTGTTGAACAGACTCCAGGGACCTGTGTGAAACTGGTCACCTTTTCTAAGTAACTGCAAAGTGTCACCCACTAGAGGGCAAATGCATAGATAAACACTCTGGTTACAGAGGGCTCACATGCACCTACAAATGTGTTGACCTCGTGAATTAATAAGTGACTTCTCAACCTATTAGCTTCAATGACCTAGAACCCACACATCCCTGCCTCTACCTGTGTAATCTGAATTAGTTCCCAATATTGTAATTTCTTTTCTTTCTTTTTTCATGGAATAAATCAATAATGAAATTAAATTTGCAGAGATACCTCAGATTCTTCTGAGTGGTGAGGAGAAGTGGGACCAATGTCTTATTTTTGCTGTGAAGATTATTGTTTTCCATTTAAAAAATTTTTTAATGTTTATTTGTTTTTGGAAGACAGAGACAGAGAGACAGAGAGAAAGAATGAGCAGGAGAGGGGCAGAGACACAGAGAGAGAGATACACAAAACAGGAAGCAAGATCAAGTATATGAGCTCTCAGCACTGAGCCTGACATGGAGCTCAAAGCCTAAGATCATGACCTGAGCAGGATTTGGATGCTTATCCAACTGAGCCAACCAGGTGCCCCAAGGTGATTCTTATACAGATGCTAATTCTTCAGCAGGGTTCCCAAATCACATAGTCTATCTGGGAAACTTGTGACAAAAGTTCCCTTTGACCACATGTCACCTTGTCCTCTCTCTATTTTTATCAACTCTTTATTGGTGTAGGAATTTGGATCCCCAAATCCAAAGCCTGTCCTAGGAGGCAGGGAACTTCTTTCTTCAGATGTCTATTGATTCCTACAGCATTCTTGTCCTTTCAAACAGTTTCTTCCACACTTTAATGTGAGACCGATTGATCGTTGATTCATTTGTTTGTTTTTCTCTGTGTAGAAAAAGTAGATTCACCTGAGAGGGAGAGCAAAGAATACTTGAAGAGGACCGGTGGCTGTGCCTGGCCTGCTGTGTGGATGACACCAAGCACATACATGATGAAGCCTGCAAGGAGCACCGCATCCCAGGTCCAGGGCTGCTCTCGGGAAACTTCTGTGTCTGTACTTCGTCCTCTGCAGCAGCTCCCATGGCTCCACAGGGCGGTTTGCAGGCCCAGTTGGAGAAGGAGTCTCAGCTGTGGTGAGAGCTGTGGGTGAACAGTAAACTCCTGTTTCTCATAAGTTGTGGTTAGGGGCGGGGCAGTTCCATCCATGGTGTTGCAGATGACAAGATTGCCTTCCCTTTCACAGCTGAGTAGTATTTCAGTGTGTGTGTATATGTATCTATCACATATACTTTATCCATTTATCCATCGATAGACTCTTAGATCGTTTCCATATCATGGCTATTTTAAACAACGTGGCAATGCACACAGTGGTGCAGGTATCTTTTTGAATTACTGTTTTTGTTTTCCTCGGATAAATAAGCAGAAGTGGAATAGCTGGATCCTATGGTAGTTCTAATTTTAAGGTTTTGAGGAATCTCCATAGTGTTTTCCATAATGGCTGCACCAATTTCCATTCCCACCAATAGTGCCTGGGGCTTCCCCTTTCTCCCCATCCTCTCTGACACTTGTTATTTCTTCTCTTTTTGATGCATGGATACTAAATTTTATCCAATGCTTTTTCTGCATCTCTTGAGACAGTCCTCGGTGTTCTACCTTTAATTTTGTTAATATGACAGAACACATTGATGGATCTGTGCATGGTGAACATGCCTTAAATCCCTTGAAGAGTCCTACCTGATTATGGTGCATGATCATTTCAAGGTACTGTTGAGTTTGGCTTGCTATTATTTTTTGAGAATTTTGAATCCATGTTCATCCAGAATATTGGCTTGTAATTTTTTTTCCTTGGGGTTTCCTTGTCTGCTTTTGCTATCAGAGGAATTCTGGCTTTATAAAACAAATTTGGAACATTATTCCTCTTCCATTTTTTGGAATTTTGAGAATAGATACATTTTATTAAATGTTTGTTTATTTTTAGAGAGATACAGAGAGAGACAGAGCGTGAGCAGGGAAGGGGCAGAGAGAGAGGGAGACATAGAATCTAAAGCAGGCTCCAAGCTTTGAGCTGTCAGCACAGAGCCTGATCCCGGGCTTGAACTCTTGAACCAGAAGATCATGAACTGAGCCATCCTTGGATGTTTAACTGACCATGCCACTCAGAAACCTCAAGAAGAACAGATATTAAATCTTTGAATTTTTGGTAGAGTTTATTAGTGTCTGGGCCTGAACTTTTGTTTCCCTGAGGGTTTTGATTACTGATATAAAGATGGTATAATTCATGTTGAGAAACAGTTCATGGAATGCATGTGAACACGTACAGCTAGTAAAGCTGTACCTGCTATCAAGTCGGCTACTATTATTTTATGACACTGTAGATACATGTATGTAGGTAGGTGGGTCTATGTGTGTGTGTGTCTTCTGATCCATCCCATTGGCTCGGCTCATTCCTGAAGACAATCATGTTCTCTTTCAGGATTGTAACTATGATAAAAATAATGAATTTATGCTTTAAGTAAAGGATGTTTCATGGCTTAAAAAATACCACTCTAAAGAGTCTAAAGAAAATCATGAATATTTCCCTGGAAAAGGCTAATATCACCACATTGGCTTGAATTTTTCTTGATTTTCCAGGTTAAGAACAGAAGATTTTAAACAATGCTTCCTTTGTAGTTTCTGTGGTGAGACTTTGTAGGCCAAATCATAAGATGGATATATTTCTAATTTCATTACCATGTTAGTTTGGTTCAGAATACAAAATCCTATAGCAAATTTTCAGTTGCAATCAGTAGAAACTTCAAATTGCACTGTATTAAGTAGCAAAGGGAATCTGGGTACTTACATTAATGAGAAATCCTGAGTGGAAGGCTTAAGGCAAGATTTGATCCTGTCATTTATTGATGTCACTGAGATCCAGTTTCTTCCTATCATTCCACTTTGACTTCCATTGTGCTAGTTCCATATTAAGGGAAGCTTTGGCGTGGGTGCCGACAGATCCTGGATTCGTTTGCTCCTTGCACATATAGTATTCATTCCTCACACCTTATCAGGAATTCCGAGATTATCTCCAGATGGTCAACCTTCAGTAATGGCCATTCTTGACCAATTACTACAGACCCCTGCAGTCAAGGAGGAGAACATCTTGAACAGAGAATCTACTGACCTGCATTTCATCCTTGGAATTAGGTTGGAATCAGCATTACCCAAACTAAGACTACCAAATAGTAACAGAGAGCCCTGAGTGGAAAAACTCGATTGTTTGGAGGAAAAATACACATGTCCACTCTTCCGTCTGTACCCGATGCTCTGAGTTAAGGATTCTGGGAGGAACCAGTGAGTGGTCCAAGGGAGAAGTCACTATAATCTGAGGCAAATAAAGAATCAATTCTCACCTCTTCTATGCAGATAAAGTTTATTTTTCAAGAAAAAATGGAAAAAGATAGAATGAAAGATGATTCCCTTCACTAGGAATGAGTATTAACCATACAAAGCTCTCTGACAGAACTGGGTCCCATTCATTTTTATACAGTGTTAGTGTATTGATTTTTGTTATTGACCTGTGTACTGGTTAGTTTCATGCTGCAGGTAAATTGGGAATGAAATGAAAATGAAAACTACTGTCTGTGACCAAGAGATGATTTGGATACCTGACTACTACAGTTGACATTAGTTTTCCAGAACAAAACTGGTGTCCTGCACGGACTCGCTCTCTCCTCCTCTGGCTCTGCTCACGCTGGAGGATGAGGTTACACTACATGGACTTGGACGTCCACTGCCCCCCTCACCCGAGTGAGGGCACTGCTCCAGCACAGGGACCTCATAGGTGGGAGTGGCGGCAGCAGAGATGGCATCTGTTTCTTTGTTAGCTCTCTCTCCCTCTGAAAGGAGAGCGCTAGGAGCTCAGAGGGTCTCTTGGATGTGTTTTAAGTACTCAGCGCCCAGGAGTGTTGCTGATGCTTTTCTTTGCATCATTCTGGAAGGAAGTGGAGTCTAAATAAATGAGGAACTGCCCTGCAGAGCTGGAGCTGAAGCTCTTTCACCGACCACCCTCTCCCCCAGGAGTGGTGACCCCATAGGTCACTCAGTGAAGGGGTTGGGGAGGTTCTGAGATGCTGTTTCAGACACTGGTTGAACTCAGAAGGAGTGACAATTGTGACTCAGAAGTACACAGTGACACATTTTCTGAGGTTGTGTTTGTGCAGAAGGAGCTCTAAGAGGTCTGCTTTGGACACACTGAGGGTCCTCTCAGTTGCCCAAGAGCAACTTCAAATACGTATTTAAAATTCAGAAGAGAGCCAGAGATAGAGACTTAAATGTAGACACTGTGCTTTCATTCTATCCAACAACTTGAGTACATTCCATGTCCTGACATAACATTTTATAGGTTCAATTAGGATCTGAATTTATATACCCATAAACATACATTTTACTACAAAAAGAGATTTATGTTTTTAGGTTGACTCCAGCTGATTTGAAATAGAACAGATGGTACTAATAAGAATTTATTTACATTTGAGTATTTTGCTGGACAGTACTGTGAATCATAGGTGGAGGTGACTTCTGGGTCTCTTACATACAATCGCATTCCTTGGGGTCATGATATTTTCTCTCTTTCTTTCCATTCTCTGCTTCACAAGTCAGCCAGCAGACACTTTCATACTCTACTGTTTTGCATAGGCACCTGGGGCCTTGGCTGATGGCTCAGAGCCCTATTAATAGGGTCCTCGGGACGGGGGCCTGGGTGCATCAAACAGGTGACAGCAGGAAGATGGTACCACAGCCCAACGCGCTCCTCTTCCTGGTGCTCTGCATCTCAGGTGAGTGGCTCCAAGGAGAAAGATCTTTATAAAATTGGAAAATGATTCTACCATGTGGTATGGATAAAACATTTCAATAAAACAGTCTGATTTCCTATGAAAAATAATAAAACATACATTTTTGAACACATATTTTACTATATTAGTGATGCTGTGGGTGACAGCCGCTGTTGTTTTGTGATTGCAGGTGTGTCTGGGGACATCGTAATGACCCAGTCTCCAAGCTCCGTGACTAGGTCAATAGGAGAGAGCATCACCATCAACTGCAAGTCCAGCCAGAGTCTTCTAAGCAGCTCTAACCAGAAGAACTACTTAAGCTGGTACCAACAGAAAGCTGGGCAGCGTCCTAAGCTGCTCATCTATTACGCATCCACCCGGGTATCTGGAGTCCCTGACCGATTCAGCGGCAGTGGGTCTGGGACAGATTTCACCCTCACCATCAGCAACTTCCAGGCTGAAGATGTGGCAACTTATTACTGTCAGCAGCGTTATAGCTCTCCTCCCACAGTGCTTCAGCCTCGTACACAAACCTCCTCCCCATGGCCTTGGGTCAGGGAGGCTGTGCTATGCCAGCTGCTTCCTCCCTGCTCAGCCCTGTGTCTCCCTAAGCCGTATGAGTTGCAGGTTTTCTGGCTGAACCATGAAAGGATTGCAATGGTCAAAGGAATGTTAAGAAGAGTGGCCTCCTACGTCTCTTGGGCAAGGAAGTCATTCTGTGAAGACCGTAATGACTTCCCATGGATGCTTGTCTGCATTTTCCAAGATTTTTTGTATCACCTGGATGTGAGTTGTTCCCATGATAGATTTACATCACTGACCTGCTCATGGCTTCAGCTGCATCTGGTGGAGAAGGGACCAGAGTGTGCTCGCAGTAGGCAGCTCTCCGAGGATGAGGCACGTCAGCGTTCGTGACCATCCCAGCACCTGCATCCCTGCCCACCTCAAGTAATCATTACTCAGGAAGTTCAGAAGACTGACTTCACTCCATTTCTCTTCTGTCCAGAGGCTATTAGAACAAGGGAAACTGGAAACAAAAAAATAAGATCTCACTGGATCTTGGCTGAAGACATGCAAAGTACTGATGGTCACAGGGAGAAGAGGTGGGATTGTGTAAGTTTTAGAGAAGCTGCAGAGACCTCACAGGGAGTGACGTCATAGCTCCATATCTGACACCAAGTCTGGATTTAGGTTCCAGGATCTCTAGGAGTGTCTACATTTCCTGTGTGTGCAGTGTGAAGTACGTGCATTTTTTTTTTGGACTCTTTGAAATGTATGTCCCCTATGGCACCTGGGCTCTGCTATGAAGAGCTGCCCACTTGCACTACACAGACCTTGACCCGTGCATGAGTGTGGGAGACAGATCGGATGCTTACTGAGCATATAGACCTTGTACATTTTTCAACATCTCAATCGCTTTGGTTTTCGGCTACTACCTCTTTTCTGGATTCGTGGCAGGCTGACACACCCCAATCTGTACTGACTACAGAGAAGCAGTGTATGCAGTTATTGTTGTATTTCTAAGGTGCTCAGGAGGACTTAAATAAAGACTCAAAATTGTATTTGATGGTCAGTGGACATAGAGTGTTTCTCTCCTATGTTTTGGACAGAAAGTGTCATGTCGGCCACTTTCCCATCATGAGGAGCCGGTTATTAATAGAAAGCGGACTGCAGAGTGATTTTGGCAAATTGTTTGGACATTAGGTCATTTACTCAGTCAACTCTGGAACCCACCCTTCCTCTAACCCTCTGTTACATGTACTGACAGCACTCTAGGTGATATTTAAAATTTGGTCCCCCTTTATGAAGTATTCCACAGTTGATTCTAGGTAAACAGGGCTACATCTTGTTCTCTCTCTCCCTCTTTCTCTCTCTCTCTCTCTTTGGGGTAATTACCCATTACTTCACAGGCATTAACTGAAGTGTGTGCTAGCATGCATCATCATCTTCCAAACACAGGAGCAGATCCTTCCCTGAGTTCTACTGAAAGGGGCAGGCTCACTGCTCAAGTGCAGCACCACACAGGCCCTGCTCAAGCACTCGAGTTGTAACTAACACTGAGTGGAAGACCCAGGGACGACCTCTCTCCTAGGCAGACAACTATGAGCTGAGATGTGCATCCTTCCTTTACACGGTGCACACTTCTCACCAAAGTATGCGAGTGTTGCCCCCTACATGCAGATGAATTGGGACAGTGGAGCCATTGTCACAAAAAAGCCTCCTTGTCCTGCTGGACTGGGGAAGGTGTTCAGGGCTGTACCCTGTGGCAAGATTGACATGACATTAGAGGGAGCAGTAAAGAATAACAGGGCTAGCCTGTCCATTGTTGATGGTAGGCGGGTAGACGGTGTAAGACCCTCCAATTCTCAGCCTCCTCAAGGGTTGGGACTCAGTGTTGGAACTGGTTGATAGGTGTCCTGAACCAAGCCGTGGCTAATGTTTGGTACAAAGTTAGGTCCTCAGTTGCTCTCTGGTTTTGTTGGAGTTGGTGATGGTTTTGTTGATGGAAAGATCCTGCCAAGATTTTATTTCTCAGATCCAAAAAGATCATGTGGAATGAAGAAAGAACATAGAAGATAAGAGTATATGGCAATTAATCCATTCATTAGGTCTTTTCAATCTAACCAAAATGGGAATTCTCCTAGACTACAATACTTCAACATCTATAAAGGCTGATGTAAAATTTACCCAGGACTGTGTGGGATAGAATACCTCCCCAGGTGATTCTCATTTGATTTCTTGAACCCTTTTATCCTCTAAGAAATATAGCCAGTTATAAATCATTCTCTGCCTTCATGGAATACATCTAATAACAATTATGTCACTATTCCCAGGGTCCTTGGGACATGATCTCTTGCTGTAGGAGAACAAGAATAATCTTGGTTCAAGCTTTCAGTGACGATGTTGTAACAGTAGGATGTTAGATACTGGTTTTCCCCATGAATGGCAGGCAGAGGAGTGACCTGTTTTCGTGGGAGGGCTTGAAGGGGACCTGACATTGGTTTTCAGGACTGACCAGTTGGAGAGTCCCTGTCTCATTCCCATGGAGGCAAGGTCACCGATATGTGTCTCCAGCCTTCACCAGGCTTCATGCTCACCCATCTTACCCTTCCCTGGTCCTGATGACATTTCAGGACTGGTGTCCAGGCTATCTACTCAGTGGGGCCGACTTCCCCTTCCCATGTGATCCAGGCCACCATGCTTTGTAATCCCACAGCTTTCTCTTATGGACAAATATCACAACTTGATTCTTCCACCCGGGGATGGTCTCAGTGCATCCATTACATTTTTTGTGTTTATCCCTCCAGGCTCCACTGGGGACAATGTGCTGACCAAGTCTCCAGTCTCCTTGACCATATCTCCAGGAAAGAGGGCCACCATCCCTTGCAGGGACAATGACAAAGTGAGTTTACGTGGCACATTAACAATAAAGTACCAGGTATCAACAGAAATCAAGACAGTGTCCTAAGGTTCTGATGTATTTAGCATCCTGGCAAGAGCCTGGAAGGTTTGTTACACGAATCTGCCCTAGTTGTCTGCCTGTCATGCTGACTGATTTGACAACGGGAGGCCAGGCAGGGAGACCTGGGATGGGTTTTCAGTCCCCTGTGCCTTTTCTCATGACCGCCTGCTCCCAGGGCCTTCGGGCCCCTACAGACCCTGCTGCTTTGGCAGTAAAAAACCTGACATTTCTGGGGCCGCATTTGCGATTTCTGAGCTGCAGCCAAGGCCCTCAGGACCCAGAGCCCACAGCTGCCACCTAGTCCCCTGGGTTCTCTAGTGTCTTCCTCCAGAGAGTCAGAATCTGCTATGGCTGTTCCCCAGACCAGTAACATGTCTGAGCAGCAGGACCATGACAGGATGGAGGTTTATGTTTGGGGCTGAACCACTGTGTGAGGATCATGTATACCTTGCCAGCAGTAACAAACTCCAATGTCTTCAGCCTCCACCCTGCTGATTCTCAGGGTAAAATCTGTCCCTGACCTGCTGCCACTGAACCTGTCAGGGACCCTGGAGTCCTGGGTGGAAACTGCATAGATCAGTCACCATGGAGACTGACTGGTTTCAGCAGGTACCAACTTAAAAAGGATGTCTCCATCACTGTCCTCGAGGCTCTGACTGGCCCTGCAGGATGGAGGCCGGCTGTCCACTGTGAGGGACAGTGAGAGTGGGATCTGCTTCATCAAAACATCCCCACTGGATCCTAAGAGAATGAAAGAAATGCAAGATTATATGCAAACATTATTAGTCACTTTGAAATTTTTACTTTGTAATTATTTCAGGATAAGTCATTTTTTGGGTGTTTTTTAATATCCCCAAATATCCCATTTTGAAAGAAATGCTAAGATTTGCAACAAATATAGGTGTGTCTATAACGCATCTACCACCTCCCCTTTTCTCTCAGTCATTGTCTTTCCTGGAACATAGATCTTTGTTCCCTCTGGATTGTTCCTTATTGTCATAGATCTAAACATCACATACCCCTTCCCAGAGTGTAGGACAGAGGTCTGGACGACTTGGACAAATGGGCATGGGGTGCAGTGGTATCCCCAGAGCTCTCCCTCCGCACCCCGTCCCCCTTTCTCACCTACCCCCCTGCACCCTCACCTGGGATCCAGAGCACCAACAGCCCCAGCAGCTGAGCAGGGAACCTCATTGTGAGGAGTTTCTGTGATGAGTCCTGGTCCCTGATACAGGATCAGAGCTCATCTTTTACGTCAGCTGCAAAGGTTTTATCTGAGACTCTCTATCTTAGTGCTCCCTTAGTATGGATTGATGTGTCACCAATATCTGTGACTTGTCTAGTGACTAGATTGACTGCATTTTACTGAAAGCATCGGTGGGAGACCGGGGGATTGGGTGCATTTTACTGAAAGCGCAAATGAGAGACTGGGGATTGGGTGGGGCTGTCATTGGCTCTTCCCTTCACCATGACCTGTTCCTCACAGGACAGGATGGCTTCCACTTCCCTGCTCGTTCTGCCGCCAGGCTGTGCAGCTGACAGGACTTACTGTGCAGCTGCAGGCTGTCCCTGGGTTCTCTAGCACCTTACTCTGACCCAGACTCAGAGAATGTCCTGTGTGTTCCCCAGAGAAGCTACCAGCTGGGCTCTGACCACTCAGGAAGGGAGGTTTGTGTTCGGGGCTGAACCACTGTGGGAGGAGACTGTGTACCTTGGTAGCAGTAATAAACTCCAAAGTCCTCAACTTCCACTCTGCTGATTGTCAGGGTGAAATCTGTCCCCGATCGGCTGCCACTGAACCTGTCTGGGGCCCCGGAGTCCCATTTGGAAACCTTATAGATCAGGCAACCATGGAGTCAGGCCTGGCTTGTGCAGGTACCAACTTAAATAGGTGTTTCCATTACTGTGCAGGAGGCTCTGACTGGCCCTCCAGGAGATGGAGGCCAGCTGTCCAGGGGTGACAGGCAGGGACAGAGTGATCTGGGTCAACACAATATCCCCACTGGATCCTAAATTAAGGAGAGAAAAGTGTCAAGTTAGACACAAATATTTTTATCAAGTTTCATTGTTTCCATCTCATGTATTGTAGCTAAAATACAACTTTGTGTTACTCCCATTACTTGTGACCTCCAGCAGGCACCAAAACTGCACAATCTCAATAATGAACCTGAGACCTGGGAGGTGTTGAGAGGTCTCTAAGCATTGCTCATTCCCTGCCCGCTTTCTGTGTCACAATCCTCACTAGTGCACAGGCCCTTGTTCCTTCTGGAACCTTCCTCATCTTCACAGATCTAAACCTCACCTGCCTCATCCCGAAGATCGAGTCACACATGTCTGACACCCACACAGAATACACCTGGGGACGCGGTGCCCCCGGAGTTCACCATCCATTCATGGTCCTTTCTCACCCCCTCTGTCCTTACCAGGGAACCACAGCACTAGCAGCCCCAGGAGCTGAGCAGAGAGCCTCATTTTGAGAAGCTGACCCTGGGAATCATGACAAGTCAAAGCCAGATTCAAGTTGGCCCTTTATGTAGAGTCTGGGTAAGACCATGTTCTGTAAAACTCATGTATTTATATCTTGGGTGAAATATTTTTTTAACTATATTGTAACAAATATGTCATTTCCAAAGTCATATTTAAGGGGGTGATCTTCAAATGATCCCTTTTGGGAAACACATTTACATCATTCTGCGCACTTCCTGCGGTTTGTGAGATACGGTCTATGCTCTACATCATTCAACTTATCTGTTTTCTCAGAACCTATTTTGGAATTCTAAGAACTTCCTTTTTTGTGTCAGAAAAAGTTCATTCAGGCAAATAAAATCTTCCTGGATAGGTTCTTCTGTGTGTGCACGCATGCATGATGTCTGTGTGTTGTTGTTGTTTTATTGAACTATGGAGATACACAGTGTTCACTTGGATTCAGATGTACGAAATAGAGATTAGAAAAGTCTATACACTATGCTGTGCTCCCAGGGGTAGCTGCCATCTGTCCCCATACACACGGTGACAGGAGTACTGACTGTGTTCCCTGTGTTGTCATCGCAGTGACTTATTCCTTCCAGAAGTGGAAGGCTGTACCTCTCATTCTTTTTGGCTCATTTTTTCCATCCCCTTTGCCTCCTTCCCATCTGGCAACCACCAATTTGTCCTATGTATTTATGTGTCTGTTTATATGTTTTTTGTTGTTTTTTGTTTTTTTGTTGTTTAGATTCCATATATAAATAACATCCTAGTTATATGGAATTTGTCTGTCTCTGTCTGACATAATTCATTGACTGTAGTACCATCATGGGTCATTCACGTTGTCACAAAAGGCAATATTTCATTCTCTTCTGTGGAGAGTCGTATCCATTGTATGTAGCGACCACAGCTCCTTTACAGGAGTAAATGCTCATATGTGCTTTGAATTTACACCAGTGTGTATTTGGGTCCTCGAACACCAAATGCTTTTATGAAGCGTTCTCAGCCATGTTTGCTGTGGGGATAGAGTGGACAGAATGTTGTCTGGAGAACATTGTAGAAAGGACTTAGTGTAACTGGTAATGAAGAAGTTCAGAATGTGCAAGAATAACAAATAATATCTGCACGATACCAAATATTATGATACTGAAAATGAGTCATACTTGTTAGTTCCCAAATGTATCAACTTGTGCTGACTCGTCAGCTGACTCAATGTCCTTGGCCCATGCACACAGGCGGGAGGGTGTGGATGAGGTGCAGGTCCGCTCTCCCTTCTCTCGCACTACTCAGAGGGCACGTCCATCATCTCCGTTCCGGTGGGGGGCTGTTGCAGCTGAGGGGCCGTGACAAGGTCCAGAGCCCTCAGCTGCACATGATGCCCTGATGGCTCCGGCATCTGCCTCTCGGGGCCACTGAGACTCTGCTGTGTCTGCTCCCGACTCAAGTAACACGTGTGGAGGGTGGTTTGTGTTCGGGGCTGAACCACTGTGGGAGGATCGTGTGTATCTTGCATGCAGTAATAAACTCCAATGTCTTCAGCCTCTACCCTGCTGATTCTCAGAGTGAAATCTGTCCCTGACCCACTGGCAGTGAACCTGTCTGAGACCCCAGAGGCTCGGTTGGAAACCAGATAGATGAGGAGCCGTGGAGACTGGCCTGGCTTCTTCAGGAACCAATACAAATAGGTGTTTCCATTACTATGCAGGAGGCTCTGACTGGCCGTGCAGTAGATGAAGGCCGGCTGTCCCAGGGTGACAGGCAGGGACGCTGGGGCCTGTGTCATCATGACATCCCCACTGGATCCTAAGGGAAGGAGAGAAATGCAAGATAACATACACCAGTGGTAAGTCACTTTGAAATTTTTATTTTAGTAATTATGTCAGGATAAATCATTTTTTGGTAATATTCCCAAATATCCATTTCAAAGAGGTGCTAAGATTTGCAAACACCTAGGGGCATCCACTCTCATCTACCATCCCCTCTTTCCTCTATATCATCAGCTTTCCTATAACATTGAATTTTGTTTCCTCTGGAAAGGTGCTTACTGTCACAGAGCTACACATCAGATACCCCTTCCCAGGGTGTAGACAGAGGTCTGGAAGACTTGGACAAATGAGCATGGAGTGCAGTGGTGTCCCCAGGGCTCTCCCTCCCCACCTCGTTCTCTCTCACCCCCTCCACCCTCACCTGGAATCCAGAGCACCAGCAGCCCCAGCAGCTGAGCAGGGAACCTCATGGTGAGAAGCAGAACTGATGAGTCCTGACAGCTAAAGAGAAGGACAGAGCTGAGCTTTATGTCAGAGGGCAGGTCCTCCCCAGGGACAGCATGCAAATCCCCTGGTGGGTGGCAGGGAAAGAGTCAAAGGCAGGGCCACCTCTCCTGTGAGCAAAGTCCTTTCAAATGTCTTCTGTGCTTGGAGGTAAACTAACAGAGACAAATTCCTTACTGCTGAGTGGGAAGAAGGACCTAAGTGTCTGGGAAGACATAGAGCTCATAGCCCCGCCCTTCTGAGAAAGCTTCAGAGACCCTGAAGATGTGGACTTGAGTGTCCAGAGTCACTTTCTGGCAGGTGAATGGCCATCCTGCTGGGATCCTCTCAGCTACTGTCCAGGAGGAAACAGAGCCTCCCCACTGGGGCTGACTGGCAGAGTATCTCCAAACCACAGGATGAATTAGAGAGAATTCTAGAGCCTCTGCTATCTGCTGTTTCCATGCCAATGGTTTTAGACAACTTAATAATGGTTAAATAGTGAACGAAACTATCCTGGGACCTAGTGAATTATTCTTTACAAGAATATGAAAGTTAAAAAGTAAAAAAAATTTTTTGAAACCTTGATAGGGAGACAATCTCTCATCACAAGTAGAGACTCTAGGTGTCTCAAATCTAAATTTTTAAAATAAGTTTATTTATTTATCCTGAGATAGACAGAGAGAGTGCAAAGCATTAACATATTCTACTAATGCAAGACTCTAGAAGAAAATTCTGGCACCATCCAAACCAACTAAAAATTTACATATGAACCCTCAGTTGCATTCCTTCTAATTTCTCAAACACTGAACACTAAGCACAGAGAAAAGTTTCCTTTCTCTCCCCTGGAGCACGGCCTCCCCCTTGTCTCCTCCTAGCAGAGAGCTGCCTCATCAGGGTAGAGAAGGGACATTGTGCGCTCAGGCCCTGAGCCCTCAGTTGCTTAAAGTAAACGAGGAAACAAGATTTGCTCAACGTATATCAGGCATAATGTCAGGGTCCATCCTTTAAGACGTGACCTTGCACTCAATCCATGAGCTTGAGACGTTGAACTGGCTGAGATCAGTAAACTGAGTCAGAAGCAGTGACTTTAGACTTCAGCTCACCTGACCTAGAGTTTTCCCGTAAGAGAGACAAGATTCTCTAAGTGTCTGCACATTGATCTATATTTCTAACAACATGTGATCAATTGTCTGTTGCCACAGATCCCTATTTCTGCCAATTTTCTGGCCCTGATGCTTTTTGAAAATGAACACCTTTAACGTTTGAAGGTCATTATGACAATCTGCCTGTGTCACGGACATCATTGGTCACAGGCATTGTTCTCTGGACAGCAGACTCACATTGAATTTTGCACTGGTTGGAGATTATTCCTTTTTAAAAATTTTTGATGTTTATTTATTTACTTTGAGAGAGAGAGAGAGATTGCAGGGTAGGGTCAGAGAGAGGGGCAGTTAGAGTGAATCCCAAGCACGCAGCATACCATCAGCACAGAGCTGGAGATGGGACCTGAACCCACCAATGGTGAGATCAAGACCTGATTTGGAACCAGGGTTGAATGCTTAATGACCCGAGCCTCCCAGGCGTCCCAGCTGGGGGAATATTCCTGAGATGAACATCTCCAGAGAGAGAGCAGGACTGGGCAGAGGAGGCTGTTGAGCTGTGATTTCGGCAAAAACTTAAACCAGCCCCAGGCGCAGAGCTTGGATGGCTCTCCAGAGTTGACTGGAATTGGGACCCACGGGCCAGAGCCTTATCTTAGACATCCTCTCATGCACAGAAGACCCAATATGTCTATCTCAACAAATTGATCATTGGCTTCAGTGTATTCCCAGTCATTAGTATTTATTTTGTAAAGCAAATTCTAAAATGTATAGGGAATTCAGAGAACTAAAAAGAATCAACGCAATTTTGAAGAGGAAGAAAGAATGTGGGGAGAATTCTAATGCAATTATTAAAACTGACTCAAAGACTCAGGCATGAGGGTACTGTAGTTGTCACAAAGATATCTGAAGAGACCAGTGGAATAAAGCATAGTCCACAGATTTATATCTCATGTGACACTTAATTTGCGACCAGTGTGGCTCCTCAGACAAATAATAAGACAAAGTTCTTCCTAATACAGTCTGAGGGACAAGTGGGTCTTCCTACCCAAAGAAATTAAATCTGCCCCCCTACTTTGTATCATATCAAACAATCCAGCTACATTGTAGATCTAAAGTAAGGGATAAAGCTTCATAAAAATAACAAGCAGTCATGTCTTCATCAATTTGGAGTATGAAATGGCTTTCCAGATAAGATATGAAGGGCATCACACATAATCACACATAATCATTTGGCTGCACTGAAATTATCACAGGTTTCAAAACTATCCGTAAGCTAAAGTACATAGAATAGAAGGCGATTTGCAAATACCGTAATTTAAGTATCCATTCCATGCTTTTCTTTATATTTATTTATTTATTTTGAGAGAGTGCGAGCGAGCACTGGTAGCCAAATGAGGGACTGACAGAGAGAGACAGAGGGAGAGAGAGAATGCTAAGCAGTCTCCATGTCACCAGTGCAGAGCCCTGAGACAGGGCTCAATCTCACAAATGGTGAAATCATGACCTGAGGCAAAATCAAGAGTCGGTCTCTAATCGTTATTATCTCTGTAAATCACAGGAGCTGTGACCTAGGTTATGAGTGTATTAATGGATTTCACCATAATGAAAAAAATAAGCTAATATCTCATACCTGGAACTCAGAGCATGAATGAGAACATGGAGCTAATGGGACTTTCATAAACCTGTAATGGTTTATTTTCATACATGAGGAAAAAACATCTTCATTCATACTCTTTGGGCCTCCACTGAGTTAGAAAATGTATATTCTAGTCATATACCAATTGGTGTATTGTTTAGAAACAAAATCATAAGAAAAATTTCTTATAAGTCAGGTTAGGTTCTATATTTAATATTGGACATCAACTTTTGATGAGGGTTTAATGGAGTCCGATTAATCCATTTAACTCATGTTAATGTGTCCCCACATGTATGTATATTATATACATTTACACATGTATGCATATGGACACATATTCATATGTGTAATCTTATTTATCAAATTTAGACTATCACTTATGTCTGAGTGACATGTAAAAATTGTCATCATGATTATCTACGTAACCTTAGTTAGATGTTTCTACCATAGGATACATTTTACCCTTTGAATTCAAATATTTATTTTAAAAAACATTTCTCTATGTGTTTATATCTTCTTATGAATGGATTCCCAGGCATTCATGTTTATGCAACTGGTTTCCATAAAGTCTGTCAATCTCTATGCAGAGATGCATAAAAGTGGCATTGGTCAGATTTTACACAGTATTTACAAATCAAGAAAAAAACTCGGTGGCTTCCAATACTGAGCGTTTGTTTCTACAGTCACGAATGTTCATATTAACAGTGGTTTGGATGATGGACACAGGGCTTGGCGTGTGGTAATTCCGCAAGCAGACGAATTGTTCTCCAGCCTAGGGATCATGTTCGATCTGGGGCTGCAGCCGAGGCTGTGGTGACCACCCACGGCACACCATTCTCATGACAAGGTGTCAGAAAGAACAGAATCCCCAAACAAGCAAATGTAAGTCCAATCATGGCCAACACAAATGCATATAATTTTGATTTATTCTAGGTACTCATACTCTTTGTTTTTAAAACTCATTATGCTATTTAATTTTTAAGGTATACGGTCATGCAACTTCCAAACTCTTACATGTTTTAGTGCTTACAATCTAAGTAGAAGCCTGTGGGGTGCATGTGAGGCTCAGTAGGTTAAGCTTCCGACTCTTGATATCAGCTCAGATCGTGATCTTGCAGTCACAAGATTGAGTCCCACGTGAGTCCTCACGTCAAGCAGGGAGTCTGCTTAAGGTTCCCTCTTTCTCCCTCTCTCTGCCCTTCCCCTGCTCATGTGCACCTGCTCTCTCTCAAAAATAAAAACCTTAAAAAAGCAAGATAAAAAGAAGTTTGAGATTTACATTTGTGTGAGTTAGAAAATAAAATCAGATGTATTTTCAGCATGTGGTTTTAACTAGAAATTTCTTATTTGAATATTAAAAAAAGACTGCTTTCACTGAAGTAGAAGTGCTGTAAAACAGAGCATCGTACACCTTCTGCGGGTCTCCTGGTGTCTTGTTAGAATGAAGGTCCCTGTAAGTAGGTGTCAGGTGGCACCTGCTGTTTGTAGCAAGCTTCCCTGGATGTCAGCAATGCTCTGGCTTCTGGAAAATCTTGAGCAACGAGATATTTTCATGTTAAGGAAAAACAATGTCTCAATCACATTTAGTTTTCTTATTAACCAAGAAAGTCTTTCATTGTTTGTCAAATTACTCTTATCCAAGAGATGCAATTTCCTCTTTTTTCTGTTTGCTCTGTCGCTGGACAAAATTTTCTTCTTATGAATTCAGAGCTGCTGATGGTAGTGAGAAGCATGTTCAAATACATGGGGACCGTCCCCTCACTGGGAGACTTCTGAGAGATGTGGAAACAGTGACCATCCAGGCTGTCTGCTGTCAACCCAGCGTCATCACGATCACTTCCGGATGACATTCCCCAGCCCCAGGCCCTTTCATCTATGGTTTCCTAGTGGGTTGCTTGCTGAGCGGCCCTACCTTAGATCAGAGGTCAGCAGAGGAGGACTGAGCACCGTCCATCAGCACCTGCAGGCAGATGCGTGGACAAAGGGGGATCAGAGAATCACCGGGTGAGGGGGCTGCGAAGGCTGGAGCACCAGCAACCCCATCCCTGGACTTCCTAGATGGTCCTGGAGACCACAGAGTTAGGCATCCTCTATTTCCAGGGGCATATGTTCTCTGGCTTATGGGGGATCATGGAGGAAGCACCCATTTTTAGTATCTGCCTCCCTTATTATTATCTACCTAGACCTTTGAAAGAGTGAAGTTTGACATTACATCCCTATATTAAGCAATTCCTGCTTAGAATATCTAGCATGGCTGCTCTGCTACTGTATAAACCCTGATAGATGCCGTGACTCACATCTCCATCTTGATTACATCACAAGAGGCTGTCATGTCTATGCTGCTGTTGGACTGAGGAGGGGGAAGGGGGGTCCTATGCACCCCTCCCAAACCTTCCAGTGTCCTCCAGAGCATGGGAGCCTCTGACAAACTCTCTGAGCAGATGCAGGCACAAGAGACCAGCAGGGGGAGTCCAGCCTCTCACTCCGGTTGCCTGGTGGTTTATGTTCAGGTCTGTAACACTGTGCGGGAAATTATAATTTTGCTGGCAGTAGTAAGTTGCTGAGTCTTCAGGCTCCAATCTCCTGATGGTGAGGATGAAATCTGTCCCAGACCCACTGCCGCTGAACCACGACGGCACTCCCGAGATGGACTGGGAAGCATCTTTTACAAGGAGCTTAGGAGGCTGATTTGGTTTCTGCTGATACCAGTGTAAGCTGGTGCTGATGCTCTGACTGGCCCGGCAGGTGATGGTGACTTCTTCTTTTAGAGCCCCAGCCCGGAAGGCTGGGGACTGGGTCAGCACAATCTCACCGCTGGAGGCTAAAATCACACAGGAAAATCATTAGCAGAGCCTGAGGCTATGGATCTAGAAGTCAACAGTATCTACTTAGGGAGGAGAAAGACTATGATTTATTTTTAAAACTTTCAGACTGAATCAGTAAGCCGAATTCATTTGTGGAAGGATTCCCAGGTTGAAAGAAAATCTGTGACTGAAAATAGTCCCCCCACTTATCTCTCTGTCCCAATATTCTCACCTGGAACCCAGAAGAGCAGAAGCCCAAGGAGCTGTGATAGAGACACCATCTCGCTCTATTCACCGGGTCTCTCTTGCTCAGGCCCCTTACCCAGAGAACGACTCTCTCTCTTATGAGCTCCTGAGAGGCAGACACCCTTCAGATGTAGAGGAAGAGAGTATGCAAATTATGGGGCTTTTGTATTGTTCAAATACTCAGAAGTTATGTGGTCAGCAGAAGCCCTTGGCCTTGTCTGGCTGTATCACGTCTCCCTCTTTTGGCCTCTGGGGGTGTTGCAAGAGCTTGCCCCATGCTTGACCAAAGGCAAGATCCCCAGCTGGGTGATGACATCTCATCTAACTCAGTCCTCTGTTGGAGTTTGCATTCATCCGCGGTGAACAGCAGGTCACATCCTCAGTCCTGGCCCAGAGCTATGTTAACTCTCTGCTCCCTGTCACAGTCATTGTGTGACCACACCATGAAGCGTCCTGCTGTGCCGCACTCCACTGATAATACACATGATCATGTTCATTAGGATGAGGACATAGATATCTTGCCCAAGCACATATGCTCCGACAGTGGGATGAAATGCTATAAAAATGCCTGTGCCCACCTCACTGGTGGCGATGTCAGGGGTCCGGATGTTGGAGCATTGTGGACACATCCTCTTTAAGATAAAAGAATGGAAATTGCAGCTTGTACCTCTGGCCCCGAGGAATGAACCACAATATTTTGTAGGCGTCTCTTTTGAATTGAAGCAACACATTGGATAAACTACACCATTCCGTGTGTCAGCTAACTATGAAATCACTAGGTTCAAGTGGGCACAGGGCCAGGAGAGAGACTCTACCAGGTTTAGGTCATGATGCATGTGGCTATAACAGCTGGGCCCATCGCTTAGTGGTGCAGGCATGTGTGATAGATGAGGGCATGTGTGGACACTGCGGCAAGCCCAGACAGAGAGTCTTAGTGGACTATGTGGTCCTACTACTAGGATAACCATGTGTCTTTGTTTCTTACCTTATCTGAGTAAGGACACAGGGCTTCCCACCCAGCTAATGCCGGAGAAAGAACTCCACCGCTGTCCAGGTGGATCATATGTGGGGGTAAGTAAAATCGACAATTCCCACACTATAGCCTGGAGTGTGGGCAGCAGCAGAGAGGAGCCAGTAAGGAGAGTGCGATCGAGCAAAGCCCTCGTGCCCTTACAACCCTTGCAGCTGATCCAGTTCCTCAGAGGTTAATTCACTTGAGTTAAGATGTTATTGCACCAATGTTCTTCAAGCTTCTTGACTTGAAATGTTATTGTACAAATGTCCTTCACGCTTTGGCACTCTTATAATAACAAGAAGAAGAGGGTGTAAAGTTCCCAGGAATATGGCACAAAAATAACCATGAAAACAGAAGAGTTTTGTCTAGAAAAAACCTCTCTTAGTTTTGGCTGTTTACATAAAACTACTTGCATGTGAGAAATAAAGTGGCAATATGGGCGCCGCTCATTTGTTCCTCCCATCCCCATCCTTTGACTCTCTCTCCTTTTCCTCATTCCCTTACCTTCACATCCTTGCTTCTGTGCGCCCGTGCGCACACTACAATGGAGTGCTCTGAAGCAAGCTGTTTAGTTACTAGATACTCAAAGAGTGTGAATAGTCATTGGCATAATGTGGCTGGAGAAGTGGTCTGAAGGAAGGACGTGTAGGTACTACGGGATAGGGGACATTAAGAGCCTGGAAGGGGAAGACTGGAGTGATAAAGGAAGGAAGATCAGAGACAAGAAATTACCCCATCTAAACCAAAGGAGATCTAAACTTGAGAAAGAAAGAAAGAATGAGAGAAAGAAAGAAAGAAAGAAAGAAAGAAAGAAAGAAAGAAAGAAAGAAAGAAAGGAAGGAAGGAAGGAAGGAAGGAAGGAAGGAAGAAAGGAAGGAAGAAAGAAAAGAACAGAGTATTGGGGATAACGGACTAAAAGAAGGTCTAACATCTGTGCTGTGCTATGCCAGCTGCTTCCTCCCTGCTCAGCCCTGTTTCTCCCTAAGCCGTATGAGCTGCAGGTCTTCTGAACCATGGAGGATGTGCAAGGCTCAAGGGAAATTAAGGAGAGTAGTCTCTTCTATGTCTCTTGGGCAAGGAAGTCATTCTGTGAAGACCGTAATGAATTCCCACGGATGCTTGTCTGCATTTTCCAAGATTTTTTGTATCACCTGGATCTGAGTTGTTCCCACGATAGTTGTTGCCACGATATCAGTGGCCTGCTCAGGGATTCAGATGCATCTAGTGGAGAAGGGACCAGTGTGTGCCCCCAGTAGGATGCACTCCTGGGACGTGGCACGTCAGTGTTCCCTGTGACCATTCCAGACACTGCTTTCCTGCCCAGCTCAAGTTACCATTACTCAGTAAATTCAGAAGGCTGCCCTTCACCCACCTTCTTTTCTCTCTTTTCGCCAGAGGCTGTTAGAAGAGGGAAATTGGAAATGGAAAAATAATATCTCACTGTATCTCAGCTGAAGACTTGCAAAAGCATTTAAGGTCACACAGTGAAGTGTGGGATTATGTGGGTTTTAGGGAAGCTGCATAGACCCCACAGGAGGGGCTCTAGGTGACTTCTTAGTTCCATCTCTGATGACGAGTCCGGATTTAGGTTCCAGATCTCTTGGTTGTTGATGGTGAGGGTGGCTCCTATCCAGACCGGCTGCCCCTGACCAGGCAGGCAGCATATCTAGGGGTCTGCAAGAGTGAGAAAGAGCCCCAGGAGCTCTTCTTGGTTCCTCCTGAGTTCAGGCTACAGCAGTGTTGATACACTAGCTGGCTGGCTCTGCACAGGATGGTGACCCTCTCCATTGGGACATAGGAAGGGATACAGGAGATGTCCACACAGTGTCCCCACGGGCACCTAAGAGGAAAGCCAACATAAACATCCCCAAACTTTATTACCAAGCAGAGAGCTCATCAATCAGTTTGGTGCATTACTATTCCAAGTTTCAATGTCCAAGTTTAATGCAAACAAATGAGGAGGAAGCCTGAGTCCTCCTTCTTCACCAGAGTCAGGACAGCAGGAAGGAAAGGAGCAAAGCTGGGATCCCCATGTCCCCGAAGTTCCTGCTGAAGCTGGTCCTGCTCAGAGAAGGGAGGGAAGTGCTCTGAGACACAGCCCCCACAGAGGGGAGGGAGCAAGACCACGTGGGCAGAGAGCACAGGCACACAGAGGGTTTTCTCCCCCACCCGGCAAAGGTGCCGCTCCTCCCAGGTGTCTCCATCACAGCAGAGAACCCATTCAGCCTTTGGAGCCCCTGGGTCATAAATGCACAGTATCACTCTTGTTCTCTCAGTATTTTAAGGTCAGGACTGTGTTTCTCTCCTTTACTGTGGAGGTCTGTCTGCCATCTAGTGGCTGGGCTGTGACATAGCAATTTTCAGGATTTTTTGATCTGGGGTCCTTTGAGTCTGGGCTGTGAGACTCTTCAGTTACTCATGAAGTTGACACTCTGATATCCATCACTAGGCCAGAGTCTGTAGGGAACACACATGATTCCTCTCCTCAATAAACCTCTCACCTATAAAGAGCAAAGGACTAATACCTAACCAGGTTTGTTTTAAAATGGATAAAACGTGTTTGTCATCCTTTAAGTGTATTTATATATACTTCCTCTCATAAATTTTTTTCAAGACCAGACACTCTATCTACCTTCATGCCACTGAAAATAAATGTAACTCATTATTTATTTATTTATTTCCAAGATTATTGAAATGGCACTTGATGGTCCTTGACTAAACCTCAGCACAGTTGGTTTCTAGCACTGAGGTTTTGGTGTTTTTGTTTCAACTAAATAGCCACAGAGTAATCACATCACTGATGGAGACCATGCAGGGGCCAGAGAACGGGATGCAACTGAGGGTGGCATCTCATGGAGGTGCGTTCTGTGGAGTGTGTGTTGGGGACTGCATCACTGTGGGGGGAGGGAAGGAAGATGGCGGCAGCCTCAGCTTCCTGGCTGCTGATGGTGTGTGGGAAATCCCTGTCCGACTAGCTGCTGCTGAAGCATCCCAGGACCCCAGGGTATAGCTCAGAAACATAGTAAATGAGTTGCTTAAGTTTCATCTTTTTTTTGTTGGAGCCAGTTCAAACATGTTTTTCCACTTCCAAACTCATTCTACGAAGCCAGCATCACCTTGATACCCAAACCAGACAAAGACCCAGCAAAAAAAGAGAACTACAGACCAATATCCTTAATGAAAACAGATGCAAAAATACTCAACAAGATACTAGCAAATCGAATTCAACAGCACATAAAAAGAATTATCCATCATGATCAAGTGGGATTCATTCCTGGGTTACAGGGCTGGTTCAATATTCGCAAATCCATCAAAGTGATCCATCACATGAACAAAAGAAAGGATAAAAACCATATGATCCTGTCTATAGATGCAGAAAAAGCATTTGACAAAATACAGCACCCTTTCTTAATAAAAACCCTTGAGAAAGTCGGAATAGAAGGAACTTACCTAACATTATAAAAGCAGTTTATGAAAAGCCCACAGCCAATATTATCCTCAATGGGGAAAAACTGAGAGCTTTCCCCCTGAGATCAGGAACATGACAGGGGTGTCCACTCTCACCACTGCTGTTTAACATAGTGCTGGAAGTCCTAGCATCAGCAGTCGGACAACAGAAGGAAATAAAAGGCATCAGAATTGGCAAAGAAGAAGTCAAACTTTCACTTTTTGCAGATGACATGATACTCTACATGGAATACCCAATTGACTCCACCAGAAGCCTTCTAGAACTGATTAATGAATTCAGTAAAGTTGCAGGATACAAAATCAATGTACAGAAATCAGTTGCATTCCTATACACCAAAAATGAAGCAGCCGAAAGAGAAATCAAGAAACTGATCCCATTCACGATTGCATGAAAAACTATCAAACACCTAGGAGTAAACCTGACCAAGGATGTAAAAGACCTATATGATGAAAACTATAGAAACCTTATGAAAGAGGTTGAAGAAGACATCAAGAAATGGAAAAACATTCTCTGTTCCTGGATCGGAAGAATAAACATTGTGAAAATGGCATTACTAACCAAAGCAATCTATACATTCAATGCAATCCCCATCAAAATTGCAACAACATTCTTCTCAAAGCTAGAACAAACTATCCTCAAATTCGTATGGAACCACAAAAGACCCCGAATAGCCAAAGCTATATTGAAGAAGAAAACCAAAACGGGAGGCATCACAATCCCAGACTTTAGCCTGTACTACAAAGCTGTCATCAGCAAGACAGTATGGTATTGGCACAAAAACAGACACATAGACCAATGGAATAGAATAGAGAACTCAGAACTGGGCCCACGAATGTATGACCAATTAATTTTTGACAAAGTAGGAAAGAGTATGTGATGGAAAAAAGACTGCCTCTTTAGCAGGTGGTGCTGGGAGAGCTGGACAGCAATATGCAGAAGAATGAAACTAGACCACTCTCTTACACCATACACAAAAATTAACTCAAAATGGCTGAAGGACCTGCATGTGAGACAGGAAACCATCAAAACCCTCGAGGAGAAAGTAGGAAAAAGCCTCCTAGACCTCCATTGCAGCAATCTCTTACTCGACACATCCTCAAAGGAAAGGGAAATGAAAGCAAAACTGAACTCTTGGGACTTCATCAAGATAAAAAGCTTCTGCACGGCAAAGGAAACAATCAAGAAAACTAACAGGCAACCAACAGAATGGGAGAAGATAGTTGCAAATGACATATCAGATTAAAGGCAAGTATCTAATATACAAGGAACTCCCCAAACTTCACTCCCACAAAACAAATAACCCAGTGAAGAAATGGGCAGAAGACATGAACAGACGCTTCTCCAAAGAGGATATCCAGATGGCCTACAGGCACATTAAACGATGCTCAACATCACTCATCATCAGGGAAACACAAATCAAAACCACACTGAGATTCCACCTCACGCCAGTCAGAGTGGCTAAAATGAACAAATCAAGAGACTATAGATGCTGGCGTGGGTGTGGAGAGACGGGCACCCTCGTACACTGCTGGTGGGAATGTAAACTGGTGCAGCAGCTCTGGAGAACAGTGTGGAGGTTCCTCAAAAAGCTATCCATAGAACTCCCTTATGACCGAGCAATAGCATTGCTAGGGATTTACCCAAGAGATACAGAAGTGCTGATGCATAGAAGCACATGTACCCCAATGTTCATACCACCAATGACAACAATAGCCAAATCATGGAAAAAGCTTAAATTTCCATCACCTGATGAGTGGATCAAGAAGATGTGGTCTATATATACAATGGAGTATTACACGGTAATGAGAAAGAATGAAATATGGCCATTTGTAGGAAAGTGGATGGACCTCAAGGGTGTCATGCTAAGCGAAATAAGTCAGGCAGAGAAGGACAGAAACCATATGTTTGCATGCATACGTCTAACAGGAAAACAGGAGAAACCTAATTGAGGACAAGGGGGAGGGGAAGAGGGAAAGAGAGTTGGGGAGAGAGAGGGACGCAAAACTTGAGAGACTATTGAATGCTGAAAATGAACTGAGAGTTTAAGGGGAAGGGGGAGGGGGGAAAAGAGGTGGTGGTGATGGTGGAGGGCACTTATGGGGAAGAGCACTGAGTGTTGTATGTAAACCAAATTGGCTATAAACTATTAAAAAAAAAGAAGATATGTTTTACCTATACAATGAAATACTACATGGCAATGAGAAAGAATGACATCTGGCCATTTGTGGTAACGTGGATGGCTCTCGAGGGTCTTATGTTAAGTGAAATAGGTCAGGCAGAAAAGGACAGATACCATATATTTTCACTCATATGTGATACAGGAGAATCTTAACAGAGGACCATGGGGAAGAGGTAGGGGAAAATAGATAAAGAGAGGGAGGGAGGCAAGCCATAAGAGACTCTTTAATACTGAGAACAACCCTAGGATTGACAGGGATGGGGGAGAGGGGAAAAGAGGTGATGGGCATGGAGGAGGGCACTTGTCGGAATGAGCACTGGGTGTTATATGGAAAGCAACTTGACAATAAACAAAAAAAAAAAAAAGAGAGAAAAGAAAAGAAATAAGAGTACAATAGCCCGTGTCCCACATTTTACTAGTTGACATTTTATTTACCTTTTTGTGTGGTTTTCCTCGTTGATCTTTCTTATAGTGCGAGCCAATGCAGTCCTGTTCGCCCTTGACAATTGCAGTCCTCCTAATGACTACTTCTCGTGAACTAACTTAAAGTGAAAAGTAACTGAAAGTAAAAAACGTGAGGAAAAGATCAAAAGGAAAAATATAAGGCGATCTTATACATCTTAAGGTGAGTGTGAGGAATTATTCATTACAGACGTCAGATCACAAATCACATTATAAAAATCAGTGTGTCAACTATACTAAAAAATAGAATCACATTATACATTATTGTATGAAAAACCTAAAGGCAGAAATAGCTCTGGAAATTATTCATCTATCGTGTTTCTTTTACTGTACATCCATTTTGAAAAGGTTTCTTTTACAAAGTATTCCTTTGAATGCTTCAATTTCAAAGAGTATTATTATTACCTATGAAACTTACCATGAAGAGTTAAAAGTCTCCTTTTCCGTTTGGTTCCTGGTCTCATAATTTCTTGCCAGAGAATATCCAGAAAATGTAAAATCTTATAAAAATTCTTTCTTGACCTAGAAAACGCTTTGAAAGTTTCCTACACTCTCTGTTGACCACAGGAAGAGGGTTTCTAATTCTAAACAGGCATTTTTGTCTCCTGCAGGTTTACGCACTCTATTGTACCCTGGACGTAAAACTGAGCCCATCAACGCTGGTCACCGCTCATTACCCGGAAATAATAACCACTTGTAAGCGGTGTTTAAGAAGAACCTTCCTGAGTTCCAGGTCCGAAAAAGGACTCTGGTGTCTCAAATCTAAATTAAAAAAAAATTATTTATTTAGAGAAAGAAAGAGAGAGAGAGTGTGAGCAGGGGAGGGGCAGAGAGAGAGGGAGAATCTCAAGCAGTCACTGTGCCTTCAGCACATCGCTCCATGAGGGGCTCCAACCCCCAAATCTGCAAGATCATGACACGGCCAGAAATTAAACGTCTGATGCTCAAGTGAGTGAGCCACCCAGGCTCCGCTAGGTGTCCCTAATCTTGATGACTGTCCCAAGAACGTGCCAGGACTTACCCAGGTGGCTTTTATTGCAGTTTGGTTTCTGTGCCACAGGCTGTTGACTGGGCTCCGTGAATCTGGAAGCCAAGGTGTGATCAGTGTTCCGTGGTAAGATGCCTTGTTGGTGTCACTGTGTGAGTCTATGATCCTGGGACCACAGTGTGTGGGGTGGGCAGTGCAATGTTGGGAAACATCCCCTCGAATTTGATCTATAAATTTTATCCACCCAAACACCTCAAACTCATCCTGCTTTGGTCAAGAGGAGAGACAGGCAGAAGCCTGTGTCCAGACTGAGCCCCAATGCAAGGTCATTCTGATGAAAAAAACTCTTTCCTGCATGAGAACTGAGACGGACCATCCGGCAGAGGGAGCATCCCCAACTGGAGGGCTATTGAGTAGATTCTTGGGACCTACGATTGAAACCTCTGATTGATTCTTCTTTTCTTCACTAGAGAAACCCATCCCCAGGTGGCCATGTCAGATAATGCTGTGGACTCAACTTGAGGGAAGAATTTCTCTCCTTGCGTTCACAGAATTTAATTCCTGTGTCCTCCTGCCTCACCTATCAGCGAGATGCAGCCAGATGGTGTTTGGAACAGTCCTGTCGAAAAGAAAATTGAAGCCTGTGGTTCCATGTCTGTCTACCTCCTGGCGATGTGCCCACAGAACTTCTTTGTTGCATGATGAAATCAGGTTGGATGAGGAATTCCAAAGAGAAGAAAAGTGTCTTCCAGACATCACTTTATTTACTTGTTAGACGGAGGCCTTGAAGTTGCCTCATTCGTTTTAAGGATTAGGAACAAACAACACTGAATTGGGCTCAGCAGTGTGGGTGGAGGAATGACCAAGAAAACTGCGGAGCAGGACCTGGCTCTGACCTTAAGAAAACAAACACCATTTCCCTGATGACAGAGGTGATGCCATCCATGTAAGTAGGAAACGCATCCTTGGGAGACCCTCTGTCCTCTACATCTCTCCCTCTGTACAGGGCACCCACGCAAGCCAGACTCTGGCCTCCTCTTCTTAACAATGAGAGAAACCTATGTGCATGCCCTGGATCTTACCAGGAATCCAGTCGGGGCTTGCCTTGTGACCCTCAGAACTGTGTACATGCAGAGGTGAGGGCTGGGCCTGGGGGTGTGGCCCTGGACGGCCTGCGCAGCTCTTCCGTTACACACTCTGGCTCTGCGGCTCATTTTCTAGAAGTCTGGGGTTTCCCTGAAGCAGTTAAACTCCTAGGCTTTCTCAGCAGTTTATGACCTCTGAAGGGAAGCAACTCGATTTATGGGACTCTAACTTCTAAGCAAATCTTTTTATTTTGTTCATGTATCTTCTTTTCATGATTCCACACACAAGTGAAATCATATGGCATTTTTCTTTGACTTATTTCTCTTAACACAAGACCCTCTAATTCATCCATGGCTTGACACTTAGGTTACTTCCATATCGTGGCTGTTGTAAATAATGCTGCAGTTAACATAGGGATGCATAATATTTTTTCAACTTAATATTTTTGAGAATGTTAAATCTTATAAGAATTCTTTCCTGGTTACAAAAAGGCTTTGAATGTTCCTTTTTTACCTATATACAGAAACCATAATATTCCTGATTCTAAAAAAGAATCTCTGTCTCCTGCCTCGTAACAATACATGCTGTGGTCAGGTGAATGAAACCGACCATGAGACCACACAAATGATAAGTAAAAGGGTGCAAGGCATCCACATGGAGAACAGAGCAGTTCTGTGAGTCTCTCTATACTTGACTATCAGCAGCTGAATGAGGAAGCACTTACACACGTGGATTTTATTGTATATTTGTCTCTGTCGTCAGATGTTAGTTTGTGTTTGATAAAACAGGAAGCCAGTGTGTGATGTGGATAAGAAGACAGTCTTGGTGAAACTGTCTCAACCTGTTTTCTTGAATAGGAATTTGTGAATGGAAAATGTGTTACTCTTATAGACTTTGTCAGCTCAAATATTCCAAACCCATGCTGTTTGGGCCACCATGATAGACACCCAAGAGCCTGTCCGGTGACCGGCCCAGATGGAACTTCTCTCTGATTTAAAGGGAGACTTTCTATTTGCATGAGTCCTGAGGTCAAGCCATGCAGCAGCATGACCTTCCCCAATGGCAGGTCCCTGGAGTGGATTCCTGAGCTCTAAGGCACCTGTGATTGATGTTGGCCATCTTTCCTAAATAACTGCACTCACTAGAGGAGACACATCGGAAGTTAAACTTGGGTCCAACAAGATATGAAAAGAGAAATGAGATATGGATTCAAACGGAAAGAAAACAGTATATCAAATTGGTGGGGTGTGAGCTGCCTGTTGATTCAATTGGTTCTGATTCTTGATTTCATCCTAGATCATGATCCCATGGTCATAGAATCAAGCTTGCATCAGACTCTGAGTTGTGCATGGAGTCTGCTTAAGACTCTCTCTCTCTCTCTCTCTCTCTCTAACCCTCTGTTCCTCTGCCCTGTTTGTGTGTGCTCTCTTTCTAAAAAATAAAAAAATAAAAAATTATCATAGAAATAAACCCAAAATTGGTGGTTTGCATGAAGCGGTGACTTTATCACAGTGAATTTATAGCATTAAATGTGTAGATTATTTGTAAAAGTCACACATCAGTCACCTCTCACAGTATCATATCTGCTCTGAATTGACAAAAGACTCTTTGTACACTCACAGTCCAAAACTTTCCTGATTGTTCTCGGTTCAGCCCGCCTGACACCAGCTTGTCTAGAATGTTCCCTCAAACATGTGAATGGAGTGGGAACATAAGTACTAAGAAGGAGACATAGAAAAATAGGGAAATATTAATTTCTTAATATTCCCAGAACTTATCTTCTTCAAAATAGACCTATGTATTTATCTTGTCATCCGCAAATCTGCCCCAGTTGTCTGCCTGTCACACTGACTGAATGACAATGGGAGGCCAGGCAGGGAGACCTGGGATGAGTTTTCATTCCCCTGTGCCTTTTCTCATGGCCGCCTGCTCCCAGGGTCTCAGGCCCTCCAGCCCCTGCTGCTTCTGCCACAAGGACCTGCCATTTCTGGGGCCTCGCTATGTGATGATGCCTGAGCTGCAGCCGAGGCCCTCAGGGCCCAGAGCCCGCAGCTGGCACCTAGTCCCCTGGGTTCTCTAGTGTCTTCCTCCTCAGACTCAGAATCTGTCGGGGACCGCCATGTTTCTGTCTGCCTCAAGGCAAGGATTATCACTCTCAGCAGAGTGAGCCAGTAAACAAGATTTGCATCTGGAAGCTGGAGATGGGTCAGTCTTGCTGTGCCAGAGGTAGAGGGTCAAGGTGCAAAAAGATCAAAACCGTATTTAGATTATTCACTGTTAACTCTCCCCCTCCCAGCATTGCTGAAGGCAAGTCTGGGCGTTTCTTTTAAATATTCGTTTGACTCTATCTACCTGGTATCTCACGTAAGTCAGATGCTTTGTTCTTCCCGCCCTGAGAATTGTATATAAGAGACAGTTTTCTCAATAAACTCTCTCTCTCTTCGCCTGATCAAAAACCATGAGTTGTGTCCTTGTTTGTTGGGTCTCCCTCTGCCCCCTTTCTCTCTCCCTCCCTCAGGAGAAGAACCCACGGGATTCTCTGCCCTGCTGGTCGGGGAAGACGAAATAGGTGCAGCCGAACGCTGGGACCAGCGCGCCGGGACCTGGCATTCGGGTTTAGACAAGAATCTGCTGTGCTTGCTCCCCAGACCAGTGTGGGGGCAGCGGGGCCATGACAGGATGAAGGTTTGTGTTTGGGGCTGAATCACTGTGTTAGGATAATGTGTACTTTGCCAGCAGTAATAAACTCCAATGTCCTCAGCCTCCACCCTGTTGATTGTCAGGGTGAAATCTGTCCCTGACCCGCTGCCACTGAACCTGTCAGGGACCCCAGAGTCCCGGTTGGATACCTTATAGATCAGACACCGTGGAGACTGGCCTGGCTTGTGTAGGACCCAATTTAAATAGGTATTTCCATCACTGTGCAGGAGGCTCTGACTGGCCCTACAGGAGATGGCGGCCAGCTGTCCAGGGGTGACAAGCAGGGACAGTGGGGACTGCGTCATCACGACACTCCCACTGGATCCTAAGGAAAGGAGACAAATGCAAGATTATATGCAAACATTTTGAGTCACTTTGAAAATTTTACTTGGTAAGTATTTCAGGATAAATCAGTTTTTTGGTGACTTTTATTAATATCCCCAAATAACCAATTTCCAAAGAGATGCTAAAATTTGCAACACACATAAGGGTATCTACTCTCATCTACCACATCTTCTTTTCTCTATGTCATCGTCTTTCCTAGAACATAGCTCTTTGTTCCCCCGGGAATCGTCCTTACTGTCATATATCCACACATCACAATCCCCTTCCCAGAGCGTAGGACAGAGGTCTGGAAGATTTGGACAAATGAGCATGGAGTTCAGTGGTGTCCCCGGAGCTCTCCCCATGCCACCCCGTTCCCCTCTCTCACCCCTTCCACCCTCACCTGGGATCCAGAGCACCAGCAGCCCCAGCAGCTGAGCAGGGAACCTCATTGTGAGGAGTTTCTGTGATGAGTCCTGGTCACTGACACAGGATCAGAGCTGATCTTTTATGTCAGCTGCAAAGGTTTTATCTGAGACTCTGCACCTTAGCCCTCCCTGAGGGAACAATATGCAAGTCTCCTGGTGGGCACAGCAGCCTGGGAGGAGGCAGGGGGGAGGGGCGCTCCCAGGGGAACAAAGTAATATAATGTGTCTGTGTTTGAAGGGAAACTAAGACATAAAGTCTATGCTGCCTAAAGAGTAAAGGCTCACACTGGGGCCCCTGGGAAGCCTAAAGCCTGAGCCACTCAGGCGCCACAAAGAGAAATGGAATTCTAAGCAAACACTGAAGTCTCCTCACTTGGAGTTCTTATTCTCAGACATGAGTACTAGCGATTTTTGATCATCTTCTACATAGTTCAGGATTGAGAAATAAGTGACCATGCTGTAGATCCTGGGAGCCTGGGTCGTCACCAGCAGGCACTGGAATGACAACCAGAGAATGAAGGAAAAACAGAAGGGGACTTGTGGAATTCTTCCATAAGCACTTACACTCACTCTTTTCTGACTTCGAGTTGTTTTTATTTCATCCCATAATATATTTCGAAATAATTTAGACTCACCTACATTTCACAGATGAAAGCGAGCCCCGAAATAATCATGCTCTGGCTTCCCCTGATGCTGTCACCTCACATAACCATCGCCTACTTCGTAGAACTGAACATTAGCCCGAACACTGTCCTGGGAACTAACGTCAAAGTCGTCTGTGGATCTCACTGGTTTTCCACGACTGCAGGGGGTCCGCAGTCTTGGTGCCATGGGGAACAGGGGGCCATTCCTTCAGGGTCCGCACTGCTGAGAGTGGAGGGGAAGAGCCCCGTGAGGTCATCAGAAAGCCACCTCTGCCACGCTTTCCCAGACCCGGACTCTCTGATGAAAGGGAATCTGGGACTTGGGACCCTACCCCAAGGATCTTCTTGACCTCCTCCAAAGGCCCCCCGCACTGTTGGCACCTCCCTGAGCTTGGTTCTTCTCTCAGAGAAGCAGCTGCTGACTTATCCCCGGAGGACACAGCTGCTCAGTGGTGCCGAACCGCCGACCCCACTCGGGATGGTCATGTTTAAGACCATCGCGATGCACAGGGCCTTGTGCGCGTTCTGTGCCCAAATGTGTGTGCGATGTCTCCAGGCTCCATGCTGCTGATGGTGCGTGTGACATCTGTCTCTGACCCAATACCGCTGATCTGGGTGTGACCCCCAAGAACCCTGTGGACACCCTCTGTGTCAGCGGTTATGGAGACTGGTGTGGCTCCTGCCAAAACAGAAAAAAAAAAGTGTGTCCAGTGCCATGGATGGGACTCAGACTGGCCTTGTAGGTGATGGAGACACTCACTCCCATGGCCAGAGACAAGAGGGCTGGAGCCTGATTCAGCACAGTTGCTCATGGGAACCTGGAAAAAGAAGGAAGCTCACCATGGAAACTCAAATATGAAAAAAAAAGTAGTTCCAAAATAAAGAAATGATGTACCAGGAGCAACTGGTGACTCAGTCTGTTAAGCGTCCAAATCTTGGTTTCTGCTAAGGTCATGGGTCTCACCGTTTCGTGAGTTCGAGTGCTGGGTGTGGAGCCTGCTTGAGATTCTCTCCCTCCCTCTCTCTACTTCACCCCCTTTCATGTGTTCTCCTTTTGTTCCTCTCTCTCTCAAGAAATAAATAACCTTTAAAAAAAAACGCGAGTCTTGGGGCACCTGGCTGTCTCAGTTTAGTGTCTGACTCTTGGTTCAGCTCAGGTCAAGAGCTCATAGTTCATGATTTCAAGCCCTGCATTGGGCTCTGTGCTGGAGGTGCGGACCTGCTAGGGATTCTCTCTCACCCTCTCTCTCTGCCCCTGCCCATCTTGTGCTTTCTCTCTATCTCTCAATAAACAAATAACATTAAAAAAATATGAGGTGTGATCAACAAGTCTCCAAAGCCATGACCACTGGCCTGGGGAGGACCAGGATTTGCACGTTGTCCTGCATGCAGAAAGGGGGAACTTGATCTATGTCTTCTTAAGGGTTCTTTATAATCGTTTAGGGCTCTCTGTTATAGTTCCCAATCTTGTCACCCCATGCATTATGCATATACCCTCCTAGCACCTAATATCTGCAAATTGAGGGGTCTGTTTCTGTTGCCTGCTTTCTCTTTCCCTGATTTTGTCGGCCTAGAATTGTTGACTGAAACCCATACTGTGTTTTGTGTACTTAATACTTTTGTCACAAAGTATTTGCAGTGAAACAGGTTAGTGGGCTTTTAGGCTCTGGAATGAGGTGGAGTCAGAACCCCAGGTTAACAAGGGCCCGGATGTGTGAGGGAAGGAGGCTGCCCTCTGAATGTGCAGATGGATGGTCTGTGGGGGAGTCAGGGGAGCTGGGGGAGGGGAATTCAGAGCAGGAGCTGCACAAACACCCTGCAGTTCCACTCAGTGACTAAGAGACAATGCACTGGAGGTGCGAGGATGAGGAGGCACGGAGCCAGTGTCAGGATGAGCAGGGAGATTGCTGTCTTAGAACTGTTGGCCCCTCCCTGCCTCTAACAAGGTCCCAGACCTTCAGCAGATGCAAGGCAGAAGTGACAGCTGGATGAGGTTCATGCCCCAAGAGGTGACCATAAGACAGAGCCTGTGCTCCGGACAGCATCGTGGTTGTTGATGGTGAGAGTTCCTTCTGTCCAGACGGGCTGCCCCTGACCAGGCAGGCAGCATGTCCAGGGCTCCGGGGGAGTGAGGAGGAGCCCCAGGAGTTCTTGCTGGTTCCTGTTGAGTTCAGGCTACAGCAGTGATGATACACTAGCTGGCTGGCCCTGCAGAGGATGTGACCCTCTCTCTTGGGATATAAGAAGGGACATAGGAGATGTGCACACAGTGTCCCCACGGGCACCTAAGAGGGAAAGCCAACATGGACATCCCCAAACTTTATTACCAAACAGAGAGCTCATCAACCAGTTTGGTGCATTACTGGTACAAGTTTCAATGTCCAAGTTTAATGCAAACAAAGGAGGCAGAAACCTGAGTCCTCCTTTCTCACCAGAGTCAGGGCAGCAGGAAGGAAAGGAGCAAACTGGGGTTCCCTTGTCCCAGAGGTTCCTGCTGAAGCTGATCCTGCTCGGGGAAGGGAGGGAAGTTCTCTGAGACACAGCCCCCACAGAGGGGAGGGGGCAAGGCCACGTGGGCAGAGAGCACAGCCACACAGAGGGTTTTCTCCCCCACCCGGCACAGGGGCAGCTCCTCCTGGGTGTCCCTATCACAGCAGAGAACCCGTCCAGCCTTTGGAGCTCCTGGGTGATAACTGACAATATGACTCTTGCTCTCTCAGTATTTTAAGATCAGGACTGTTTTTCTCTGGTTTACTGTGGGGTCTGTCTGCCATCTAATGGCTCAGCTGTGATATAGCAACTTTCAGGATTTTTTGATGTGGGGACCTTTCAGTCTGGGCTGTGAGACTCTTCACTGTTACTCATGAAGTTGACACTCTGACACCCATCACTAGGCCAGTCTGTAGGGAACACAAAATGATTCCTCTCCTCAATAAACCTTTCACCTAATAAAGAACAAAAGACTAATATGTAACCAGGTTTGGTTTAAAATGGATAAAATGTGTTTATCATCCTGCAAGTGTGAGTTTCATGAATCTCATCTCGTGATTTCTTTCAAGACAAGACACTTTCTCTAACTTCATGCAACTGAAAATAAATGTAAGGCACTATTTTTTTATTTCCAAGATTATTGATATGGCACTGGACTATCCATGACTAAAGCTCAGCACAGTTGGTTTCTAGCCCTGGGGTTTTGGTGTTTGGTTTTGGTTCAAAGCCACTGAGTAATCAAGTCACTGATGGAGCCCAGGCAGGCAGGGGCCAAAGCAGAGGAAGCAACTGAGGGTGGAGTCTCACGGAGGTGCGTTCTGTGGGGTGTGTGTTGGGGACTGCATCTCTGTGGGCGGAGGGAAGGAAGATGGCGGCAGCCTCAGCCTCCTGGCTGCTGATGGTGCATTGGAAATCCCTGTGGGACTCACTATTGTCGAACCGACACCAGGCTGTAGCTGGGAAACATGGTATATGAGGTGCTTAGGTTTTCTCCTTTTCTGTTGGAACCAGTTCAAATAGTTTCCCTATGAGTATCCTTGAAACTTTGGCCTTGTGGGTAATGATGATTCTTATCCAGGGGCTCCAGACAGACTGGAGACTCAATCAAACATAATGTCACCATGAAAACCTGAGGTTAAAAAGGAATAAAGAAAAAAGACAAAACATAGGATGCAGTGGTTTCTCCCTCTGCATTTTGTCTTCTTTATGTAAAAACTTGTAAAATGTGTTCCATCACACTATCTTTACTTATGATAACAAACTCTGCACATCAATCTTAAAAAATCTGAAAGACCTCCTAGAAATATTTTAGTAAAGACTTTGCATTCAATGTCAACCTATAAAATATCCAGGGGTGTGGCTGGCTCAGTCAGTTAAGCGTTCCACTCTTGGTTTCGGCTCTGGTTATGATTTCATGGTTCATGAAAACCAGCCCCATGTGGGGTTCTGCACTGACAGTGTGGAGCCTGCTTGGGATTCTCTTTCCCTCTCTGTCTGCCCCTCTCTCCTGCATGCTCTCTCTCTCTCTCTTCTTCTTCTCCTCTCTCAAAATAAATAAATAAAAATATATATCTGTAGTGGGTTAGAGAAGAATTTTGTAAATAGAGATCTTTTTATGTTCGTATAGTAAAAGACTCAATACTATTAATACTAAAATTTGCAAATTGATATAAATATTCAATGTAATCCAACTAAATTCCCAATGACTTCAAAATTGATAAAGTAATTTTAGACTTTACGTGAAATTTATATGACCTACGATATCCAAGGAACTCCTAAAAAGTCAAATAAAGTAGAAATCCAATGACATGAAGTTTTAAAAGTTATACAAAGCTGCATAATAATACTGTGTAGTGTGTGAAAGTTATAGACAAAGAACCAAACCAAACAGGAGGTCCAGTAAATGACCCACATGTATAAGTCACTTGATTTCTATCAAAGGCAATAAAGTACTTTATGGCTACTTTTCTTTCTTAATAAATGATAAATATGGAAAGAAAAGCCTTGACTAAACACACACCAAGCAAAAGCATGAGTTTGTGGAGGATCATATTTCTACATATAAGCATTAAAGTAATTATGCTTCAAGAAGAAAGCATAGGAAAGTATCTTTGGTCTCTAAAGGTGGAAAGGATGTTTTAAAATTTATTTAATTTTCTAAATGCTTTTACTTATTTTTGAGAAACACAAAGAGAGAGACAGAGACAGAGAGATACAGAAAGAAAGAGACAGAGAGAGAGAGAGAGAGCATGCTAGTCAAGGAGTGGCAGAAAGAGGGAGACACAGAATCTGAAGTAGGCTTCAGGTCTGAGGAGTCCACACAGAGCCTGATGAGGGCTCGAACTTGTGACTTGTGAGATTATGACCTGACTGAAATCAGACACTCAACCAATCGAATCGCCCAGGTGCCGAGAAAGAGTAGGCAAAGATATTGTAAACAATAGGCCCATATACACAGATACATATAATCGTGGGAGGACAAAATTCAATAAATGAGACTTCATTAAAATGAAGAATTTCTTTTCAAATAATCATTAAGAAGGTGGATATACATGCCATAAACCATAGGAAGAAACTCCAACATGTAATTTTTGTATTTTTAATAAAAAGGTTTTTCTGAGCATGTAAAGACCTCTCTAAAAGAGAAGAGACAAGAGACATACATAAATATATATATGTAAAAACTAGTAGATTATTATATCATAATGAAGATTTGGAAATGTACATAATATATAATATAAAGAAGAAAACAAGCACTTCCCAAGAAAAGGGCTATCCAAATGGCTAGTAAAAAATAAACATGACAAATTTCTCAACATCTTTCTCATCAAGGAAATGTCCATTTTTACAATATGCTTTCTGCATTAACCAACATGGAGATAATAAAAAGGCTGATGTAAGAAAGATTGCAAAGGATTTATACCAACTGGAATGTGTACATAGGTGATGGAGAGTAAACATGTTCACCTTCTTGAAAAAACCGTGGGGCAGTGCTTCCCGAGCCAAACATTCGCCAGCCTGGGAGGCAGACTTCCACTCCTAACAAGACACCAGCATAAAACAACGCGAAAGTCCACAGACACATCCCCAAACCGGTTCTGCCATTCGAAGGCTTTGGCACCTGATGGGGCCTTAGCACATGGTCCCTGGGGAGGGGGGTGGGGGCAGAGTCCTCGTCCTCGTGGTGTGGGACCCTCAGCTGCAACCTAGTCCCCTGGGTTGTCCCACATCTTCTGCTTAAACACCCTCGGATGACCTGCTGTGATGCTCCCCAGACAAGCAACACATTTGGGCAGTTGAAATCCTCAGACAGGCAGGTTTTTGTTCAAAGTTTAATCACTGTGGGAGGAGATTGTAGAACTTGCTGGCAGTAATAAACCCCAACATCCTCATCCTCCACCCTGCTGATTGTCAGGGTGAAATCTGTCCTTGACCCGCTGCCACTGAACCTGTCAGGGACCCCAGAGGCTCGGTTGGACGCCCGATAGATGAGGAGCCCTGGAGACTGGCCTGGCTTCTGCAGGAACCAATTTAAATAGTTTTTTCCATCACTGTACTGCAGGCTCTGACTGGCCCTGCAGGAGATGGCGGCTGGCTGTCCAGGAACGATGGGCAGGGACAGGGGGCTCTGTGTCATCACAATATCCCCACTGGATCCTAAAAGAATGAGAGAGAAGTTCAAGGATACATACAGACCTTCGAAGCCATTTTCCTGATTTTCCTTTTGTTAATTATTTCAGGTTAATGATTTTGAAAAAGAAAATGACCCATATCATAATTAAAAAATAATATGTACAAGGCACAAAAGTGATTGTTTCTTTTTCAAAGTCTTCATTAGACACGGTCATGTTCTTTTTAGGTGATTCCTAAATCTCATAGGTAAAAGATCAAGTTCTCTTCCCTGAAGCATGAACGTGTATGGTCAGAGTACACATGGGGAGCAGTGGGGTGGCTCTCGCTCACCCTCCCCTCCCCATTCTCCTCTCACACCCCCTCTGCACTCACCTGGGATCCAGAGCATGAAGAGCCCCAGGAGCTGAGCAGGGAACTTCATTTTGAGAAGCTGAACTGAAGAGCTCTCCTAAGTCAAGGCCATTTAGGAGTGACCTTTTATCTCAGTCTTGCAAGGAAAGGTCCTCCCTAAGGGACAATATGCAAATCTCCTGCGGCTGCAGCTGAGTGGAAAGAGCCAACAAAGGCTAAAGGCTTTATGCTGTGCACAAATTCACATAAAGTATGTTATGGTGTTGGAGGAAAAGCAATAAAGATCCAGTTCTTGCTGCCTATGGAAATGTGAAGTAAGATCTGACGTGGAAATCCGGGTCTGCCAAGAGAACCCAGGGCACTAGCCTTGACACACTAAGAAGCAGAGAGACACTGGTTGTGTAGAGATGTGTGTCTAGCTGGGTTCAACTTCTGGGAAGTGAAGGGCCATCTTCTTGGCTTCCTGCCAGCGGATCTACAGAGAAAATAGTTCCCATCAATGCTGATGGTGATCAAGAGGGTGTTTGCTCCAGCATCTGCTAGTTCAAGTGTTGTCAGCTCTCTGTTGTCCCCAGGGTACCAGGTTAAGAATGAAAAACGCAAGTGTTAGAAACCACCATTGTAGGTCATCTGAGCAGTTAAACACCATAAAAGCACTCTGGGGGCACCTGGTGGCTCATCGGTTAAGCATCGGGCTTTGGCTCAGGTCATGACCCCCTGGTTCCTGGATTTGAGACCCACGTCAGGTTCTGTGCTGACAGCTAGCTCAGAGCCTGGAGCCTGTTTCAGATTCTGTATCTCCCTCTCTCTCTGACCCTCCCCTGCTCGCACTGTCTCACTCTGTCTCTCAAAAATAAAATAAAACACATTTAAAAAAGAGCACTCTGTACAAGGACTTGACAGGGAAAACCAGATCATGTGCTACATATGGAGAGCTAGCAGCCCAATTTAAGTAAGAGGAGGATAGGGAAGATTTTAGGTATGAGGCGTGAACATAAAATTCCTGGACATCCACTGGTGGGTGTATATCCCGTCATCCTTACCTCACACGTACCAGATAAATCAAAGAATTTCTTAATGGAAGAACTTCCTGAGATAAAGGTATCACAGAAACAAGGACTCTGTGTTCTTTGTGGTGTTTAACAATCTCTTCTCAGTCTTTCTCATCATGGAGGCCAGGTTCTTTCAGGCCTTCCAGGTTCTTGTTCCCTCTGGGTGAAAACCTGAGTCTCTCCCTGACCTGAATGAGTCACAGCCCTGGCCGTGAAGGTAGAGTTCAAAAGGAGATTTGTATGTGAGAAGAGCAAGAACTGGAGACACTGGAGACAAAACAACCCAAAGACAGACTTACCTGTCAACGAAAACAAACAAATAAACATTGTTCTCCTTGAGCTACTCAAAGACAGCTTGCCACAACTATCTTCTTTTAACATCTTGGGGTAACCTTTTATTATGACTGATTTTTTTCCTCTGTGATATCTCCTGAAGATGCCACTGCTCAGGGCCAGCAGGTTATCCTACCACGGTGCATTTAAGTAGAGCATCCACCTGAATCTCCCTCCTTTGTCAGTGAAGGCAGTCATGATGGATTCAACAGATAGTGAAAAATGGAGCTTATTCTACATTCATTCACAAGGGTAGTCACTGTCCTTTGTTACCCAAAACAAAACAAAGAAACCAGCCTAAAGCAGTCCAAAAGAAGAATGTGTGGCTCTAGGTAATCTTGGGTAGCAACCCAAAGAGAGACTTAACTGCCACATAAGACAAAGCTCCCCTTGAGCTTCTCAAAGACAGCTTGGCAGGACTATCTTCTGGACAATCCTCCAAAATTAGAATTTTTAACGAGGCTGGAAAATATAATTGACTAAACACTTTTTTTTTGTCTTTTCACTGTTGGGCTCTGTGGTAAGTAACTGTGTGGCCAGTGACACATTATTGTAAGGAGTAGGAGTACAATCAATGTCTCCTATTTCACGACTAACAATTTTATTTACTTTTTTTCTTTCATTGCCTTTTGAACTCTATGTTTCTTTGACTTTCATTTATTATGCTACCCACTTCAATTCTCAGTCTTAGTTCAGAAAATGTTGGACTCCTAATTAACCATCCTGGAGTAAGAAGTCAAAAACATATGCAGGTGATCAAGCCCAAAAAATGGCATTGAAATGAAAACAAAGATAAAAACAGAAAGAGAACAAAATCATATCCCTTAACCTAGTTTTAAAAGGTCATTCTGTCAAGGTATACGTTAATCAGTTTTACCTACTCTCTGGTGTGGAAACTGATTTAAGGGAAATGACTAACAGCAAGAAACCTGTCGTGCTTTCTTTTGGTTACCCATTGATTTCTTAAAATGTTACTTTTAGCAAATATTCTCAAGATGCTTGAGTTTCATAAAACATTGCTACGCCCAGTGAAAATTAATTGATTCCTCCCTTAAAAGTCTGTCATTTTAACTGGTTGTTTTATCTCATAATCTGTTGCCCTCAAGAATTTAGAAAATTCAAAATTCTGTAAGAATTCTTCTCTATCAAAAAAAAAAAGCTTTGTTTTACTTATTTTAAAATGTAAATCCAAGGTAGTTAACATATAGTGTTATAATTGTTTCAGGAGTAGAGTTTAGGGTTTCATGTCTTTATATAGCACCAATTATTCATCCTAACAAGTGCCCTTCTTAATGCCCATCCTCTATTTAGCCTGTCCCCCACTGAATAACTCCCCAACAACCCTCAGTTTTTTCTCTACATTTAAGAGTCTCTTATGGTTTACCTCTGTCTATGTTCTTATCTTAGTTTTCCATCCCATGTCCTATATTCATCTGTTTTATTTCTTAAAGTCCACATAGGAATGAAGTCATATGATATTTGTCTGTCTCTGACTGACTTACTATGCTTAGCAAAATGCATTCCTTTCCATTCACTTTGTTGCAAACTGCACCATTTCATTCTTTTTGATGTCTGAGTATCCCACAGCAGCTTCCTTATTCATTCATCAGTCGATAGACATTTGGGGTCTTTCCATAATTGGCTACTGCTGATAGTGCTCCTATAAACACTGGGATACACGTGCCCCTTCACATCAGCATTTGTTGGGAGCTGCACCAGCCTTGCTGGATGACACTGTCACAGTAAGGAAATGGCACACATGCACAGCTCCTGCCATGAGAGGCGGAAACTGGCATCTCCTTCTGCTACTACTGTTCATGTGAAATTAAGCCTATTGCTATTGATTAGGCCTCACAATATTCCAAGTCAGACCGATATTCCCCACACAGATACCTCATGGGAAGAAGCATATCCCCACCTCTATAAAGAGAAATTTAAACCAAGCACTGCAGATGTTTGTCAAAAGGCTCTTCTAATGAGCCTCACAAACTTAAGACATAGATAATAAAGGGGGTTAAGGACACAAGAGTTACTATTAACTCTGGCCCAGAGAAAAAGAGCCTAACACAGAGATAAGAAACAGACAAGAGCCGGACATCAGTTACTGCACATACCTTTGCGAATCAGTGCCACAAATACCTTACTTTACACTGATACCCAGTATGAGGACGGGTAAGAGAAGTTACAACTTAAACTCATACACAAAGTCTGGCACATCTGAGGTCCCTATGGCGCTTACACCTTCAGCATCAAAGAACAAGGTTGACACAAGGTTTACTTACTAACCAGCACGAATACATTCTTCCTCTTTCAAGCCAGACATAATGACTCCTAGCCTAGTTTATGCCTGAATCTTAGCGTTATTAATATAAGCAAATGTGTTTGCTATCTGCTTCTCACTGAGAACATCCTGCTATCTTCTTAGTTGTAAGATTTACTACCAGTTCAAACAAATGTGTATGTTATCTGCTTTTCACTGAGAATATCCTGTTATCCTATGATGTGTAAATTACCTCACGGAAATTAGAGTAGTTCTGCAAAAATGCCTCTGTAAAAAGTGTTTCTGTAACCCTTTTCAAAGCATCGTATTGCTGCGAATTATTTGTAGTAAAAATTCCACTTTTTGGTGTCATGTTAACACTTAAATCTATAAATAAAGACACAAAACATGACAGAGCACAAATGCCTGCCTTCTGACCAAGAAAGTAACTTGTGGACTCTCTCATCTCTCTTTTTTGCTGACACTGTCTCTCCTTCAGGGGACCCTGGACCTGCTAGAGCTGGACTCCAGCAAGCATTTTTGTATCCTTTGAATACCTAGTAGTGCAATTCCTGGGTCTTGGCCCAGCTCTATTTTTAATTCTTTGAAGAATCTTCATTCTGTTTTCTAGAGTGGCTGCTACAGTTTGCATTCCCACCAGCAGTCCAGAAGTGTTCTCTACACATGTCTAGGTCTGTTGAAGACCAGAGGAAAGGGCAAAAGAAATGTGTGTTTCTAACAGTACATATGATGGAACAAAATGATCAAGGAATAATTGTAAATAACTTTTACTGGATAGTTATAGAAAATCTCTTCCCACAATTATTCTTTCTTGTCATGGATTTTGTGCAGCCACAGCCATGAGTTCCCAGTTTAGAAGGAGGTTCTGTATGTTAGATCAGAGAAACAAGATTCACTCCTTTCAAGTTTCAGTGTATCCTGTATATTTCCATGGACTTGCATCAAAGATGCTCACCAGGGACCTGGGTGCTGAGTCATAGCACTCAACAACATTAATTTCACACTTTGTGCCCCTAGAGTTCCAATATTAGAAAATGTTACCCTTTTAACCCCAAATTTGTCGTGCTTTGTTATGACAGGCTTGGAAGATAATCACCCAAATTGCAAGCTTGGGTTGTGAAACAAAGAGTAACGGGGAGAAACTTGTGTTTTCCTGTGTTACAAATCATTGCCTGAAAAGGCTACTCTTACAAAGTATTCTTGACAATGCTTCAGTTTCAAAGAGTTTTGTTATTTTCTGAGAAATTAATGTAAAATCTTTAAGAGTCTCTGATTCTGGCTGTTGTTTTATAACATAATCTGTCGCCCTGAAATACACATCAAATGTAATGTCCTATAGAATTGGCCAAACAAGCTCACGTTGTTCCTATACTCCCTGAAGACAGAAAGTGTGATACTCTTAACTCTAACAGACCATCCTATACCCTGCCCACTAGCCAAGTCGGTCATTGCAGCCTTGACACAAATGATTACATCTGGTGAAGGGACATGTGGGGTCTGTGTGGGGAACAGAGCAGCTCTCTGTGTCTCTATACTTGACCATCATCAGCTGATTGAGAGAAAAAAACTGATACAGGTGGGTTTTGCTGTAGTTTTGTGCGTGTTGTCAGAGGGTATGAAACTGGATTCGATGAAACTGGAAGCCAGTGTGGAGTGAGCGTGACGTGGGAAGGCAGTCTTGCAGGTGGGACTTCTGAGTCTGTGTCCTGTCATAGGTGGGAAGAAAGAGACTCTCACACGTTCTGGGCATGTGTTCTGTACCCTTTGTGGGTCCAAAAAGTCCAAACCCACGCTGTTTTGTGGAAGCTTAGAGACACACAAAGGCCTCTTCCCTCCATGGGCAGGAATGGAGGTACATCCTGATTAAAGATCCAGTGATGTCATTGTCAGAACCTGAGATCAACCCAGCCACTGAGGAGCAGGCCAACCGTAGGTGAACTGGGGGGATTCCTGTGCCTGAGGCCCTGGAATTAAATGTGTCCGTCTCTTCAGAAGAACTACAATGTTTTACCCACGAGAGGATGACTCCGAGTGCACAGGGAGATAAGGGAGGCTCATGCCCGTGTTCAATCCTGCGAGCATATAGGTTCTCTCAAAGCACTGAGAGAACCAGATATGTTACCATTTCTGACTTTTCTGAATTCTCAAGACCTTACATTTCATCTGTTTATTCTTAATCTTTATCCAACTCTTCGACTTTGTTTTGTTTCCTTCCTACAGAGGTACAAACTCATGTATTAGGTGAGAGAATCATGTGCTGGAGATGAAGGCATTTTGTCTGTCGGTGTTAAACTCTGCTGTGTCTAGACTAACTGGACAAAGTAAGACAGTCATTTTATTGCTACTCAAACATGCTCTGCCTGATATATCACACCTTCTCTAAGACCCTGCCCTAGGCTCGTGCTTGCAGAAAGGGGAATCCCTGCTCTAACGGTGTCCTAAAAGCCACAGCTTGTCTGAAAATCTAACAATTGCTTACACCGCCTATTAGGACCTTGTAAGAAAGCCTGGTTTGCTTGAGACATGTGCATTCTAGACTTTTAAATTTAAGTTGATGTGGCCTTTGAAAAAGAATTTGAGACTTGAGAGAGAGAGATTGAAGTTAGTATTCCAGGAAAAAAAGAGAATACTTTTCTTTGGATTTTTTTTTATTTAGAAAAGCGAGTCTACTTACAGACAAATGGAGACTATAAGCTACAAGTCTCAAATTCAGTGTTTCTGCCATATACAGATCTTTCAAAAATCTGTGAAACGCCTATACAAATTTTGGAGAAGAGATAATCAGACCCTCCAGAATAGGCAAGATCGGATTAAATCACTTAGGCTGATTGTTAAAAATTGCCAGAGTCCAGCTCCAGCAGGTCCAGGGTCCCCTGAAGGGGGGACTTTTTCGGTGAAAGAGAGAGTCGAGAGAGAGCCCTGGGTCTCTTTCTTGGTCACCAGCTGGGCATCATCTCTGCCCTGTCAGGTTTTGTGTTTTTATTTATAGATTTAAGTGTTAACATGACATCAAAAATGGAATTTTTACTACAAATAATTCGCAGTGATAAGATGCTTTGAAAAGGGTGCAGAAACAGGTATTACAGAGACATTTATGCAGAACTACTTTAATTACAATGAGGCAACTTACACATAATAGGATAACAGGATATTCTCAGTGAAAAGCAGATAATATACATATTTGTTTGAACCGGTAGTAAATCTTACAACTAAGAAGATAGCAGGATGTTTTCAGTTAGAGGCAGATAGCAAACACATTTGTTTATAACAATAATGCTAAGATTCAGGCTTAAACAAGGCTACGGGCCATTCTGTCTGGCTTAAAAGAGGTAGAATGTATTCATCCTGGTTAGTAAATAAACCTTTCGTTAACCTTATTCTTTGATGTTGAAGATGTAAGCCCCATAGGGTCCCTAGATGAGCTGACCTTTGCATATGAGTTTAAGTTGTAACTACTCTTACCCATCCTCATTCTGGGCACCAGATTAGCAAAGCTTTGTGCAGTAACTTATGCCTGGCTCTTATTTGTTTCTTATTCCTAAGTTAGGCTCTTTTTCTCCTGGCCAGAGTTAATACTATTATCTATGTCTTAAGTTTGTGAGGCTCATTAGAAGAGCCTTGGGACAAAACATCTGCAGTGCTTTGTTTAAATTCCTCTTTATAGAGGTGGGAATATGCTTCTTCCCATGAAGTATCTCTGTGAGAAATATTGGTCTGACTTGGAACATTGTGAGGCCTAATCAATAGCAACAGGCTTAATTTCACATGAACAGTAGTAGCAGAAGGAGATGCCAGTTTCCGCCTCTCATGGCAGGAGCCATGCATGTGTGCCATTTCCTTACTGTGACCCTGTCATCCAGCAAGGCTGGTGCGGCTCCCAGAAAAAAAATGACCTGAAATTCCTTTTGACCCCCTATTTTTATTTGAGTTGTTAACACCAATTCAAAGTTCATACTAAGAAAGAGGGAAGAGCTAAATTAAACATTCAGTGGCCATTAAGTGCCTTATAAGAAAAATACAATCCTTGACTGCATCAGTAAATGAAAATGGTGACTGTGTGTCCCGAGGGAGCAACAGCTGCCCAGCAGTGACCAATGTAAGAGTTACCTTAAGATGGCGACAGAGCGGCCATTTTGCTGTAGGGCGGGGGAGAGCTCCATGCATGGAAAACCCCTACCCGCAGACCTGCAATGTCTCACGCCATTTGAAAACAGCCAATCATGAAGCTTCAGCTTCCCCTCACCCTGACAAAGGAGGCAACCAATCCCACCACGCCATGGCCCCAAAATGCCCTTACTTGGTAAACTGCCCTCCCGAGACCAAACCTGGAACTCTTTCACCCATAAAACACCTTGCCCCTCCCATACCAGGTATGACTTCCCTGACTCAACCCCTACTCGAGTCATGGAACCTCACCCAGGGCCGCAGACCCCAGTAAAGACTTGATTGGCTCCATACCTTGGTTTCTCTCTTTCCTCTTGTCTCTGCCTCCACATATTAAATCTTACAACCATCACATCCATTTGGCCTTTTGTAGGCAGGAGCGCAAGGAACCCCAAAGTTCAAGTGCTGTTTGAAGCTTCACCTGCCTTCATTTTGTAGTGTTTTCACATAACTACAGATTGACTCTTCTATTGGCGCCTACTCAGCTATGCACAGAAAAAGGATGAGAAAGAAAATAAATAAAATACAAAATAAAGTAAAATTAGAAAGGATAAATTTGGAGTGCCTGGAGTAGTCACATGATGGAATGATGAGATTTCACAAAAACTACAGGCTGTAGTTTGGCCTGTTTTGGCCAAAATAAGACACAAAGAGAAGTCTGTGTCCTATCTGAGTCCCAGGGCAAGTTCTTTCTGGTGAAAAAGGAGTTCTCTTGCATGAGACCTAGGACCAGCCCTCCAGCAGATGGGGCACTTCTAGCTTCAAGCCTGTTGAAAAGACTCATGGGACCTGTGTGAAACTGGTCACTTTTTCAAAGTAACTGCAAAGTGTCACCCACTAGAGGGCAAATGCATAGATAAACACTCTGGTCACAGACAACTCACATGCACCTGTGAATGTGTTGACCTCGTGACTTAACAAGTGACTTCTCAACCATGTGAAGCTGTCACCTATGAGCTTCAATGGCCTAGAGCCCTCACATCCCTGCCTCTACCTGCATAATCTGGATTATTTCCGTTATTATCATTTCTTTTCTTTCCTTTTGCATGAATAAATAAATAATGATATAAATTTTATAGAGATACCTGAGATTCATCCGAGTCCTCTGGAGAAGTAGGAAAAATGTCTTATTTTTGCTGTGAAGGTTATTGTTTTCCATTTTTTAATTTTTTTAATGTTTATTTTTGAGAGTGACAGAGAGAAAAATGAGCAAGTGATGGGCAGAGAGACAGAGAGCAGGATACACAGACTGGAAGCAAGATCCAGGAGTTGAGCTGTCAGCAGAGCCTGACCTGGGGCTCAGACCCTAAGATCACGACCTGAGCTGGATTTGGTTGCTTATCCAACTGAGCCAACCAGGTACCCAAGGTGATTCTTATACAGATGCTAATACTTCAGCTGGGCTCCCAAATCACATAGTCTATCTGGGAAACCAGTGACAAAAGTTCCCTTTGACCACATCTCACCTTGTCCTCTATTTTTATCAACCATTTATTTGTGTAGGAATTTGCATTCCCAACTCCAAAGCCTGTCCTAGGAGGGATGGAACTTCTGTCTTGAGATGTCTATTCATTCCTACAGCATTCTTGTCCCTTAAAACAGTTTCTTCGACATTTTGAATATGAGACAGATTGATAGTTGATTTGTTTGTTTTTCTCTGTGTAGAAAAAGTAGATTCACCTGAGAGGAGAGCAAAGAATACTTGAATAGGATACCCATCTGTTTGATCTTCACATGATATCATTATTGAAACTATTCTATAATAACAGCATCAATATATCCTCCAAAAGGAAAGATATGTTTTCCCTTTTTGGAAAACTCCTCAAGAAAATGGTGGCCCATCCACGCCAGCTAAATATTTACATATGAATTGTGTGATTTGCCCCATGTAACTTAGCAAATGTTAAACACTAAGCCCAGAGAAATGTTTCTTTCTCCTCTCCACTCCCCCGTCCCATCTCCCCTTGTCTCCTCCCAGCAGCGAGCTTCCTCATCAGCACAGAGAAAGGACATTCTCAGCACAGGCCCTGAGCCCCAAGTTCCTTAGGGAAATAAGGAAGCAAGATTTGCTCATATTTCTCTGGCAAAGCTTCAGGGTTCTTCTTTTAAGACCTCTCCTTGTCCTTAATCAGTGAGCTTTGAGACCTTGAACTGGCTGTGAGTCAGAAGTAGTGACTTTAGGCTTCAGCTCACAGGACATAGACTTTACTAGTAAGAGAGACTAAATTCTCTGAGGATCTGCATTTATTTAATTCCTAATAGTAGATGATCAATTGTCTATTGCCACAGACCCCTATTTCTACTATTATTCTGTGTCTCCTCATTTTGGAAAATGTACACCTTTGCCTATGAAGGTCATTATGCAAATCTGGCCTGTGTCATCTTTGAGGCCATTGGTCACAGGCATTGTTCCCTGGACAGCAGACTCACATTGAATTTAGCATGTAGGACACTGGTTAGGGAATATTCTTGAGATGAACATCTTCGGAGAGAGAGCGGGTTTGGGCAGAGGAGGACATTGAGCTGTGATGCAGGCAGACAACAGCCTCAGCCAACCCCAGGGAGGGGCAGAGCCGTGATCCTTCTCCAGAGTTGACCGGAATTGGAACTCCCAGCCAGAGACTGATCTGTGGTATCACCTCTTCCTCTCCATCTTGTAACTTTTTTCACCGCTTTGGTCCACTTTTCAGAGAAACAGGTCCTTTAATACTGGTTCCTAATTTCTATTCAAATTTCTTCACTTTCACTTTAGTTTTGTTTTTTAGTCAATGAAAATATTTTTGCCATCACTCTAGAATTTGGTGTATGTATTACAGCAAGTTTCAATTTTGTAATTGGGGTGAAAAGTGACTCTTGGCTTTGTTTCAGAGATGACTTGAAATTTCGTCCATATTCATCCCTTGTGAATATTTAGGGGGAGGCAGAGCACCCCTGCACATTGTGGAGAAGGTGTCCTGGCTCTCCCAGACCCAGGGCACGGATGGCCATCTGGTGGTGGAGAAGCTCCTGTCCATAAAAGCCCGGTGGCTGTGCCTGGCCTGCTGTGTGGAGGACACCAAGCACATACAAGATGAAGCCTCACAAGGAGCACTGCCTCCTGGGCCAGGGCTGCTCTCAGGAAGCTTCTGTGTCTGTACTTCATCCTCTACAGCAGCTCCTGTGGCTCCCCAGGGCGGTTTGCAGGCCGAGCTTGAGAAGGAGTCTCAGCGTCGAGCTATGGGTGAAGAGGAAACTCCTGCGGCTCACAGGTTGTGGTTGGGGATGGGGCAGTTCCATCCATGGTGTCGCCAATGGCAAGATTGCCTTCCCTTTCACGGCTGAGTAGTATTTCACTGTGTGTGTATATGTATCTATCTCATCTCCTTTATCCATTTATCCATCGATGGACTCTCAGTTCCTTTCCTTATCATGGCTATTTTAAACCATGTGACAATGCACACAGTGGTGCAGGTATCATTTCAAATTACTGTTTTTGTTTTCCTCGGATAAATACCCCGAAGAGCCTGAGGGATCCCCGTTCTCCACATCCTCTCGAACACTTGTTATTTCTTCTTTTTTTGATGCATGGATACTGAATTTAATCCAATGCTGTTTCTGCGTATCTTCAGAAAATCCTGTTTTTCACCTTTAATTTTGTTAATATGATAGAACATACTGATTGATCTGTGGATGGCGAACCATCTTTGCATCCCTGGAGTAGTCCTACCATATCATAGTCTATGATCATCTTAATGTCCTGTTGAATTTGGTTTGCTATTATTTTGTTGAGAATTTTTTATCTATGTTCATCCAGGATATCAGCATGTAATTTTTTTTCTTGGTGTATCCTTGTCTGGTTTTGGTATCAGGGTAATGCTAGCTTTATGACAGAAATTTGAAGCATTTTCCCTCTTAAATTTTTTGGAGTTTTGAAAAGAATAGATAAATTTTATTAAATGTTTATTTATTTTTGAGAGAGATACAGAGAGAGACAGAGCATGAGCAGGGGAGGGGGAGAAAGAGGGGGAGACACAGAATCTAAAGCAGGCTCCAGGCTTTGAGCTGTCAGCACAGAGCATTATCCAGGACTTGAACTCACAAACCACAAGATCATGACCTGAGCTAAATTTGGATGTTTAATCAACCGAGCCACTCAGTCACCTCAAGAAGAACAGATATCAAATCTTTGAATGTTTGGTAGAATTTAGCAGTGAATCTATCTGGTCCTGAACTTTTGTTTACTTCAGGTCTTTGGTTACTGATTGAAAGATGCTATAATTCATGATGAGGAACAGTTCGTAAAATGCATGTGAACACATACAACTAGTACAGCTGTACCTGCTATCAAGTTGGCTACAATTATTTTATGACACTGTAGATACGTGTGTGGGTAGGTGGGTGCACGTGTGTATGTGTCTTCTGATCCTTCCCATTGGCTGGGCTCCTTCCTGAAGATGATCGTGTTCTCTTTCAGGATTACAACTGCAATAAAAATAATTGAAATTATGCTTTAAGTAAAAAATGTTTCATGGGTAAAAAAGTACCAGTTTGGACAGACTTAGGAAAATAGTGAACTTTTCCTGGAAAACGCTGAGGTTACCATATTGGCTTGCATTTTTCATGGTTTTCCAGATCAGGAGCAGATTATTTACAACCCGGTTGCTTTTATATTTTCCGTGGTGAGATTATGTAGGCCAAAACATAAAAAGGATATGTTCCCAATTTTATTACTGCGTTAGGGGGGTTCAGAGTACAAAATCATTTGGCAAATTTTCAGTTGCAATTAACAGAAACTTCATATTGCACTATATTAATTAGGAAAAAGAATCTGGGTACTTATAGTAATGAAAAGTCCAGAGTGGAAGACTTAAGGCAAGGATTGACCCTGTCACTTATTGATGTCACAAAGATCCAGTTTCTTCCAACAATTCCACTTTGACTTCCATTGTGCTAATTCCATAAGAAGGGAAGCTTTGGCATGAATGGCAACAGATTCTGGTGTCGTGAGCTCCGTGGACATGGAGTATTCATTCCTCACACTCTATCAGGAATTCCAAGACTCTCTCCAGATGGTCAACCTCCAGTAATGGCCCCTCTTGACCGATTTCTACAGACCCCTGCAAGCAAGGAAGAGAACTTCTTGAATGGAGAATCTACTGACCTGCATTTCATCCTTGGAATTAGGTTGGAATCAACATCACCCAAAACAAGACTACCAAATATTAACAGAGAGCCTTGAGTGGAAAAACTTGATTGTTTTAAGGAAAGAATACACATGTCCACTCTTCCATCTGTACCCGATGCTCTGAGTTAAGGATTATAGGAGGAACCAGTGAGTGCTTCCAGGGAGAAGTCGCTATAATCTGAGGCAAATGAAGAATCAATGCTTACCACTTCTATGCAGATAGAGTTCATTTTTCAAGAACAGAAAAGAAAAAGATAAAATAAAAAATGGTTCCCTTCACTAGAAATGAGTATTAACCATACAAAAGTGCTCTGACAGAACTGGGTCCCATTCATTTCTATACAGTGTTAGCATATTGATTTTTGTCATTGACCTGTGTCCTGGTTAGTTTCAGGCGGCAGGGAAATTATGAATGAAAACTACTGTCTGTGACCAAAAGATGATTTGGATACTTGACAATATATGAGACTACAGTTGACTTTATTTTTCCAGAACAAAACTGGTGTCCTGCACAGACTCGCTCTCTCCTCCTCTGGCTCTGCTCACGCTGGAGGATAAGGTTACACTACATGGACTTGGGCGTCCACTGCCCCACTCAGCCGAGTGAGGACACTGCTCCAGGGCAGGGACCTCATAGGTGGGAGTGGCGGCAGCAGCAGAAGGACGTCTGTTTCTTTGTTAGCTATCCCTCCCTCTGAAAGGAGAGCGCTAGGAGGTTAGAGGTTCTGTCTGATGTGTTTTCAGTACTCAATGCCCAGGAGAGCTCCTGATGCTGGAAGGAAGTGGAGTCTGAATAAATGAGGAACTGTCCTGCAGAGCTGGGAGCTGAAGCTCTTTCACCTACCACCCTCCCCTCCAAGAGCTGCAACCCCATAGGTCACTGAGTGAAAGGCGTTAGGGATAATCTGAGATGCTGTTTCAAACACTGGTTGACGTCAGAAGAAGTGACCAGGGTGACTCAAAAGTATATGGTGACACACTTTCTGAGGTAGTATTTGAGCAGAGGGAACTCTAAGAGGTCTGCTTTGGACAAACTGAGGGTCCTCTCAGTTGTCCAAGAGCAACTTCAAATATGTATTTAAAATTCAGAAGAGAGCCAGAGATAGAGACTTAAATGTAGACATTGTGTCTTCATTCTATCCAACAACTTGAGTATATTCCATGTCCTGACATCACATTTTTATTGTTTCGATTAGGTTCTGAAATCATATACTCATAAACATACATTTTACTACAAAAAGGGATTTATGTTTTTAAGTTGACTTTAGCTAATTTGAAATAGAACAGTTGGTACTAACAAGAATTTATTTACATTTGATGATTTTGCTCTGAATCATTATTTGAAGTGGCTTCTGGGTCTCTTACATACAAACGCATTCCCTAGGGTCTTGATAGGTTGTCTCTTTCCACTCTCTGCTTCACAAGTCAGCCACCAGGCACTTTCATACACTCGGATGTTTTGCATAGGCTCCTGGGGCCCTAGGCTGGTGGCTCAGAGCCCCATTATTAGGGTCCTGGGTGCATCAGATGGGTGACCGGCAGCAAGATGGCACCACAGCCCAACGTGCTCGTCTTCCTGGTGCTCTGCATCTCAGGTGAGAGGCTCCCAGGACAAAGATTTTTATAAAATTGGCCAATGACTCTACCATTTGGTATGGATTAAACATTTCAATGTAACAGTCTGATTTTCTATGAAAAATAAGAAAACAAACATTTTTGAATACATATTTTATTATATTAGTGATGCTGTGCGTGACAGCCCCTGTCGTTTTGTGATTGCAGGTGTGTCTGGGGACATCGTAATGACCCAGTCTCCAAGCTCCGTGACTAGGTCTATAGGAGAGAGTGTCACCATCAACTGCAAGTCCAGCCAGAGTCTTCAACATAGCCTTTTCCGGAAGAACCTCTTAGCCTGGTACCAGCAGAAACCCGGGCAGCATCCTAAACTGCTCATCTACCACGCATCCACCCGGGAATCTGGAGTCCCCGACCGATTCAGCGGCAGTGGGTCTGGGACAGATTTCACCCTCACCATCAGCAACCTCCAGGCTGAAGATGTGGCGACTTATTACTGTCAGCAGTATTATAGCTCTCCTCCCACAGTGCTTCAGCCTCGTACACAAACCTCCACCCCAGGGTCGTGGGTCAGGGAGGCTTCGCTGCACCTGCTGCTTCCTCCCTGCTCAACCCTGTTTCTCCCTAAGCCGTATGAGTTGCAGGTCTTCTGGCTGAACCGTGGAAGGATGGCAAGGCTCAAGGGAAGATTAAGGAAAGTAGCCTCTTCTTTGTCTCTTGGGCAAGGAAGTCATTCTGTGAGGACTGTAATGACTTGCCATAGATGCTTGTCTGCATTTTCAAGATTTTTTGTATCACCTGGATCTGAGTTGTTCCCACAGATAGATTTATATCACTGACCTGCTCACGGCTTCAGCTGCATCTGGTGGAGAAGGGATCAGTGTGCACCATCAGTAGGATGCTATCCGGGGACAAGGCACGTCAGTGTTCCCGTGACCATCCCAGCACCTGCATCCCTGCCTACCTCAAGGAATCATTACTCAGGAAGTTCAGAAGACAGCCCTTCACTCCACTTCTCTTCTCTCTTCCGGCCAGAGGCTATTAGAACAATGGAAACTGGAAATGGAAAAATAAGATCTCACTGGATCTCAGCTGAAGATGTGCAAAGCACTGATGGTCACAGGGAGAAGGGGCGGGATTGTGTAAGTTTTAGAGAAGCTGCAGAGACCTCACAGGGAGTGACGTCATAGCTCCATCTCTGACACCAAATCTGAATTTAGGTTCCAGGGTCTCTAAGAAGTGTCTACATTTCCTGTGTGCGCAGTGTGAAGTATTTGCATTTTTTTCTGGACTTGTTGGAATGTATCTACCCTCTGGCACCTGGGCCCTGCTACGAAGACTTACCCACTCTCACTACACTGACTTTGACCCATATATGAGTGTGGAGGGAGGTTCGGGTGCTTACTGAGCATATAGACAGCCTACATTCTTGAACATCTCAGTCGCTTTGTCTTCTGGCTTCTACCTCTTCTCTGGATTCGTGGCAGGCTGACACAACACCAAAACATACTGACTACAGAGAAGCAGTGTATGCAGTTATTGTTGTATTTCTAAGATGCTCACTAGGACTTAAATAAAGACTCAAAATTGTATTTGATGGTCAGTGGACAGAATGTGTTTCTCTCCTATGATTTGGACAGAAAGTGGCATGCCGGCCACGTTCCCATCATGAGGAGCCGGTTATTAATAGAATGAGGCCAGCTGAGCAATGATGTGAAAACTATTTGGTCTCTAAGTCAGTCATTCAGTCAACTTTGAAACCCACCCTTCCTCTAACCCTCTGTTACTTGTACTGACAGCACTCTAGGTGATATTTAAAATTTGGTTCTCCCTTATGATGTATTCCACAGTTGTTTCTAGATGAACAGGGCTCCTTCTTGTTCTCTCTCTCTCTCTCTTTTTTTTTTTTTTTTTGGATCACATTACGTCACAGGCATTAACTGAAGTGTGTGGTAGCATGCATCATCGAATCTTCCAAACACTGGAGCAGCGCTTTCCCTGAGTTCTAGTGAAAGGGGCAGGCCCAATGCTCGAGTGCAGCACCACACAGGCCCTGCTCAACAATTCGGGTTGTAACTAACCCTGAGTGGAAGACCCAGTGACAACGACCTCTCTCCCAGGGAAACTGATATAAACTGAGATGTGCAGCCTTCCTTTACATGGTGCACACTTTTCACCAAAGTAAGCGAGTGTTGCCCCTTACATGCAGATGAATTGGGACAGTGGAGCCATTGTCACAAAAGAGCTTCCCTGTCCCGCTGAACTGGGGACTGTGTTCAGGGCTATACCCTGTGTTCAGGGCTATGCCCATGACATTAAACGGAGCAGTAAAGCATAACAGGGCTAGCCCGTCCATTATTGATGGTAGGCATGTAGACAGTGTAAGAACCTCCAATTCTCTGCCTCCTCAAGGATTGGGACTTTGTGTTGGAAGCTGGTTGACAGGTGTCTTAAATCAAGTCGTGGCTATTGTTTGCTACAAAGTTAAGTCCTCAGTTGCTCTCTGGTTTTGTTGGAGTTGGTGATGGCTTTTTTGATGGAGAGATCCTGCCAAGATTTTATTTCTCAGGTCCAAAAATATCAGATGGAATAAAGAAAGAACAGAAAAAATAAGAGTATATGGCAATTAGCCCAGTCATTAGGTCTTTTCAATCTAGAGAAAATGGGAATTCTCCTGGACTACAATACTTCAACATCTAAAAAGGCTGATGTAAGCATTTGCCCAAGACTGTGTGGGATAGAATATCTTCCCAGGTGATCCTCAGTTGATTTCTTGTTTCTGTTCAACCTCTAAGAAATATAGCCAGTTATAAATCATTCTTGGCCTTCATAGAATACATCTAATATCAATTATACCACCATTCCCTGTGTCTTTGAGACTTGGTCACTTGCTGTAGGAGAACAAGAGTTATCTTGGTTCAAGCTTTCAGTGATGATGTTGGAACAACAGGATGTTAGACACTGGTTTTCTCCATGAATGGCAGGCAGAGGAGTGACCCTTTTCCATGGGAGGGCTTAAAGGGGGCATGATATTGGTTTTCAGGACTGGCCAGTTGGAGTGTCCCTGTCTCATTCCCACGGAGGCAAGGTCACTGATATGTATGTCTCCGGCCTTCAACAGGCTTCCATGCTCACCCATCTTACCCTTCCCTGGTCCTGATGACATTTCAGGACTGGTTTCCAGGCCATCTAGTCAGTGGGGCCGACTTCTCCTTCCCATGTGATCCAGGCCACCATGTTTTGTAATCCCACAGCTTTCTCTTGTGGACAAATATCACAATTTGATTCTTCTACCCTGGGATGGTCTCTGTGCATCGGTTACATTTGTTGTGTTTATCCTTCCAGGCTCCACTGGGGACAATGTGCTGACCAAGTCTCCAGTCTCTTTGACCATGTCTCCAGGAATGAGGGCCACCACCCCTTGCAGGGACAGTGAGAATGTGAGTGATACGTGGTGCACTACCAATATACTACCTGGTATCAACAGAAAACAAGACAGTGTCCTAAGGTTCTGATGTATTTAGCATCCTGGCGAGAGCCTGGAAGGTTTTTTGCACAAATCTGCCCTAGTTACCTGCCTGTCACGCTGACTGAATTGACAAAGGGAGGCCAGGCAGGGAGACCTGGGATGAGTTTTCAGTCCCCTGTGCCTTTTCTCATCACCGCCTGTTCACAGGGCCTACAGTCCCTGCTGCTTTGGCACTAAAAAACCTGCCATTTCTAAGGCCTCGCTGTGTGGTGCGTGAGGTTCAGCCGAAGCCCTAGTGGCCCAGAGCCCGCAGCTGCCACCTAGTCCCCTGGGTTCTCTAGTGTCTTCCTCCAGAGAGTCAGATCTGCTGGGCCTGCTCCCCAGACTAATAGCACGTGTGGGCAGCGGGGCCGGGACAGGACGGAGGTTTGTGTTCGGGGCTGAATCACTGTGTGAGGATAATGTATACCTTGCCAGCAGCAACAAACTCCAATGTCTTCAGCCTCCACCCTGCTGGTTCTCAGGGTGAAATCTGCCCCTGACCTGCTGCCACTGAACATGTCAGGGACCCCTGAGTCGCGGGTGGAAACCACATAGATCAGTCACCATGAAGACTGCCTGGTTTCAGCAGGTACCAACTTAAAAAGGTGTCTCCATCACTGTCCTTGAGGCTCTGACTGGCCCTGCAGGATGGAGGCCACTGTCCAACGATGAGGGGCAGTGAGAGTGGGGTCCTCATCATCACGACATCCCCATTGGATCCTAAGAGAAGGAGAGAAAGGCACGATTACATGCAAACATTATTAGGCACTTTGAAATTTTTACTTTGTAATCATTTCAGGACAAGACATTTTTCTGGTGATTTTTAATATCCCCAAATATTCAATTTCAAAAGAGATGCTATGGTTTGCAACAAAATAGGGGTGTCTATAATGCATCTACAACCTCCCCTTTTCTCTATGTCATTGTCTTTCCTAGAACACAGATCTTTGTTCCCTCTGGAATGTTCCTTATTGTCATAGATCTAAACATCACATAACCCTTCCTAGAGTGTAGGACAGAGTAGAAGACTTGGACAAATGGGCATGGGGTGCAGTGGTGTCCCCAGAGCTCTCCCTCCCCACCCCGTTCTCCTATCTCACCTCCTCCACCCTCACCTGGGATCCAGAGCAGCAGCCGCCCCAGCAGCTGAGCAGGGAACCTCATTGTGAGGAGTTTCTGTGATGAGTCCTGGTCACTGACACAGGATCAGAGCTGATCTTTTATGTCAGCTGCAAAGGTTTTATCTGAGACTCTCTATCTTAGCGCTCCCTTAGTATGGATTAATGTGTCACCAATATCTGTGACTTGTCTAGTGACTAGAGTGGCTGCATTTTACTGAAAGCGCAAATGAGAGACTGGGGATTGGGTGGGGCTGTCATTGGCTCTTCCCTTCACCATGACCTGTTCCTCACAGGACAGGATGGCTTCCACTACCCAGATGGTTCTGCCAGCCAGGCTGTGCATCGGACAGGACTTACTGTGCAGCTGCAGGCTGTCTCCGGGTTCTCTAGCACCTTCCTCTGACACAGATTCAGAGAATGTCTGATGTGTTTCTGAGAGAAGCTACCAGCTGGGCTCTGACAGTCGAGGAGGGGAGGTTTATGTTCAGGGCTGAATCACTGTGTAAGGAGACTGTGTAGCCTGCATGCAGTAATAAACTCCAACATCCTCAGCCTCCACCCTGCTGATTGTCAGGGTGAAATCTGTCCCTGACCCGCTGCCACTGAACCTGTCTGGGACCCCTGAGTCCAGGTTGGAAACCTTAGAGATCAGGCGCCGTGGAGAGTGGCCTGGCTTGTGCTGGATCCAACTTAAATAGGTGTTTCCATCGCTGTGCAGAAGACTCTGACTGGCCCTACAAGAGATGGAGGCAGGGTCTCCAGGGACGACCAGCAGGGACAGATGAGTCTGGGTCAGCTCAATATTCCCACTAGATCCTAAATTAAGGAGAGAGAAGTGTCAAGTTTGATACCAATATTTTTAACAAGTTTCATTGTTTCCATCTCATGTATTGTAGCTAAAATACGACTTTGTGTTTTCCCGTTACTTGTGACTTCCAGCAGCCACACAAAATGCACAATCACAATAATGAAGCTGAGACTGGGAGGTGGAGAGAGGTCACTAACCATTCCTCACTCTCTGCCAGCTTTCTGTGTCACATTCCTCACTAGTGCACAGGCCCTTATTCCTTCTGGAACCTTCCTCACCTTCACAGATCTAAACCTCACCTGCCCCACCCTGGAGATCGAGTCACACATGTCTGACACGCACACAGAATACACCTGGGACAGCAGTGCCCCTGGAGTTGACCCTCCTCTCATGGTCTCCATTCTCAACCCTCTGTCCTTACCAGAGAAGCAAAGCACTAGTAGACCCAGGAGCTGAACAGGGAACCTCATTTTGAGAAGCTGACCTGAGGAGTCCTGACAAGTCAAAGCCAGATTCATGTTGGCCCTTTATGTAGAATTTTGGGGGAAGGTCCTCCCAGGGGGACAATATGCAAATCCCCTGGTGGGTGCAGCAGTGTAGAAAGGGTAGACGGTTGTGGGAGGGGCCTAACATTGAGCACCGTGCAATATAATGTCTTCTGTGTTTGGGAGAAAACCTATAAAGTCAAGTCCATACAACCTGCAGGAGTGAGAATGTGATCCCAAGTGAAAGTGTGGGTCATGCAGGGACTCAGTGCTCACTGTGCCTGCCCTCAGAGACAGCATGGAGAGCCGGGCAGAGGTGTGTGTGCCCTGGGGCATCTCAGGGATTGAATGGCCATCAGAGCTTTGTGGTCCTCTGTCACCACCTGTGCTGTTGCCATCCTGAGAGGCTGAGCCTCCTTGGGAGGTCTGTATTTTGGGCTGTGACACTGCAGGGTCCCCAGGTGTCCTGCTCTCAGACAGGGACAGCTTCCGCAGACTCCACACCAGTGACTGGGCATGGATGAAGACTATTTAGGAAGGGCGTGTGTGTCCACTGTGAAAGAGTGTGGGAATACACTGATGCCTTGTCTTTTTTGTTTTTTAACTTTACTTTAAGTTTATTTATTTAATTGAGAGAGACAGACTGGCTGAGAGCACACAAGCAGAGGAGGGGCATAGAGAGAGAGGTGGAGAGAGAATCCCATGCAGTCTCTACCCTATCATCACCAAGGTGCCAAAAGCAGGGCTCAAACTCATCAACTGTGAGATTATGAGCTGATCTGAAGTTGGATGCTTACCTAACTGTGCCACCCCAGTGCCCCTAAGTCATTGTTTTACTTCTAATGCACTGTGTCATGACAGGTAATTGACATGAGCCCATATTAGGTCAGATATAATGTTTGAGTACTATTTTAATTGAGATCTACTCAAAGCATATAATTTATTTGCTTTTTCAATGGAACATACAATACAGCTTCATTTTTAGGTAAGATCACGTTCTGTAAAACTCATGTATTTATCTATTGCGTGAAATAGTTTCTGACACTATTGCACCAAATACATCATCTCCGAAGCAATATTTAGGCTGGGTGATCGTAAAATGATCCCCTCTCAGAAACAAACTTGATGTCTTTCTGTCCACTCCCAGTGGTCTATGATATATACTCTATGCTGTGCATCATTCAGCATGTTTTGTTTTCTAAGAACCTACTTTGGAATTCTAAGAATTCCCTATTTCTCTCAGTAAAAGGCCATTGACACAAAGAAAATCTTCCTGGATAAGTTCTTCTGTGTTTGCATGCATGCATGAATGTCTGTGTGTGTTATTGTTGCTGTTTTATTGAAGTATGGAGACACACGATGTTCCATCGGGTTCAGGTGTAAGACATAGAGATTAGAGAAGTCTGTACGCTATGCTGTGCCCACATGTGTAGCTGCCGTCTGTCCCCACAGACACTATGACAAGTGCACTGACTGTGTTCCCTGTGCTTTCATCGCAGTGATTTATTCCTTCCAGACCTGGACCTTTTCGCCTGTTTTTTCCATCCCCTTTGCCTGCTTCCTATCCGGCAACCACCAGTTTGTTCTCTGTATTCTGTGTCTGGTTGTATGTCTTTTGTTGATTTTTGTTTGTTCTGTTTTTTAGATTCCATATATAAATAAAATCCTAATTATATGCTATTTGTCCTTCTCCGTTTAATGTATTTTACCAACCATAATACCGTCATGGGTCATCCACGTTCTCGCAAATGGCAATATTTCACTCTCTTCAGTGATGAGTCACATCCATTATATGTATAGATCACAGCTTCTTTATGAGAGGAGAAGTTCAGATGTGCAATGAATTTACAACACTGTGTCTGGGCCCTCAAACACAAAACGCTTTTACGAAGTTTTCTCAGTCATGTTTGCTGTGGGGACACTGTGTTTAGGTTGTTGTTTGGAGAACATTGTATAAGAGGAATTAGTTTAACTGGTAATGAAGAAGTTCAGAATGTGCAAAAATAAAAAATAATACCTGAAAGATACCAAATATTATCATATTGAAAAATAGCAAAGTTTCTTAATTCAAAAATGTATTCAACTTGTCACACATGTCTCCATTTGCTGACTTTTCAGATGACTCAATGTCCCTGACCCATGCACACAGGCGGGGAGCTGTGGATGGGGTGCAGGTCAGCTCTCCTTTCCGTCGTACTGCTCAGAGGTCATGTCCATCACCTCTGTCCCGGTGCGGGTCATGACCCACTGGGCTGGTGCAGCTGAGGGGCTGCGACAGGGTCCAGGCCCTCAGCTGCATGTGATGCCCTGATGTCTCCAGTATCTGCCTCTCAGGACCACTGAGACTCTGCTGTGTCTGCTCCCCACTCAGGCAACACGTGTGGAGGGTGGTGAAGTGCCAGACAGAGAGGTTTGTGTTCGGGGCTGAACCATTGTGGGAGGAGTGTGTGTACTTTGCATGCAGTAATGAAAACCTCTGTACGACCCTCAGAGATTATCTCCTTATTCCAGGTCCTCTTTATAAGCAGCTGCTGTCGTGGTTGCTCAGCTTAGCGTGTCTTTTCAGCTTGGAAATCCTTAGGTTCTGAAACGACGTCCATGACAAGATTTGAACTCTGAATCCTGGATGTTTCTCTGACTTTGCTGCACCCCCACTTTCAAAACCAATTTCACCACTAAGGTCATCGAATCAGATGCATAGGAATGGACGCCTCCTGTGGTCCAGGCTGGTGTGAGAAGACACCACATCTACAACAAACAGAGACCAGCAGGGAGAGTGGCAACTACCATAATTCACAGCTGGAAAGATTGTACGCAGAGAAAATTCAAAATAATTTAATAAGAAACTACCAGAAATAATTGGATAAACAGGACATCCTTGGATCCAAGTCAACATGCAAAGGACAGTTTGATTCCTATGTAACTGAAATAAAAGGTTGAAAATTAAAATTAGAAAGCACATGATTTACAAGTGCCTCAACAGCGTCCAAATTTAGGAAAAATGACAAAAGACACTTAAAGATCCAAAATATTATTCAAAAACACCCCACATAAACTATGTACATGAAATGCCATATAATGTCCAAGGCCTGAAAGTCTTCGTGTCATGAACATGTCAATTCTGTCTTCCCCTTCTGCCCATGTCTGTGTAGAAGCCGGAAGGTTCACACATCACAAATCTCCAGCTCAAGCTCGAGCTGCGCCCCCTCCCCCTCCCTGGCCATTAGAAACGCTCAATATTCTGTCCCATGGAAACCAGCCTGGACCTGCTTGCGCACATCCTGCCCTCTCAGGGGCCCTTGTAGGGTCATAAACAACCTCTCAGTTTCTCTTGGTAGGTGGAGTCCGTCAACATCAAATAACGCCTATGCATTGGAAAAGGGTCCTTCCCACCTCTATGGAAAACCCTAAAACATAGTTAGTGAAAAAGAGAAGGAAAGCTGATAGAGTCAAGCCCCACTTTTTTGTCTTCAGCAAGAATCTGACATCAAGGAAAGGCTGAGAGACCTCAGAGCTGAGCACAGCATTCAGCAACCTCACACCGTCATAGATAAAACTCAGTGTCGGGGCAACTGGAAGGTCCATTATGTTCCATGTCTGACGTCTGATCTTGACTCAGGTCACTAACTCACAATCTATGAGTCGAGCCCCACATCTGGCTCTTCGTTGACGGTGCCGAGACTGCTTAGGATTCTGTCTCCCTTCTATCTACCCTTCACCCACTTGTACACTTGCTCTGTATCTACCTCTCTCTCCAAATATATAAAAAAAGAATGAAAAATGTGTAAATTAATCTGTAAGGACAAAAAAGAAGGAGGGATTATGACAAACTGTCAGGAGTTCAGTCAGAGTGCAGGTAGGGCAACATGCTAGAAGGAGGGAGAAATGGGGCACAGCAAGCAATGTCCCGCCCACGCTACAGCCCAGACTCACAGTACAGAGTGATCCTTGATTGGAGGAAGGTGACACCCTAGTGTCTCAGGCTGCCAGAATCAAATGTAATTTCTCTCTGAAAGATAAAACGCATTCCAGAGCCTAAAAGAGCCACTCACCTGTTTCATAACAAATAGGTCTATAAGTTGACAAACGTATTAAATATACAAAACACAGTATGGGTTTCAGTCAACAATTCTAAGCCAAGAAAATCAAGGAGAGAGAAACCAGGTAACAGAAACAAACCCCTCAATTTTTAGATCTTAGGTGCTGGGATGGAATATGCATAATGCATGGGGTGACAAGATTGAGAGCTATAACAGAGAGCCCTAGACAATTATAAGGAGTCCTCAAGGGGACACAGATCAAGGTTCTCCCTCCTGCACAGAGGACAAAGTGCAAATCCTGGTCCTCCCCAGGCCAGTGGTCATGGCTTTGGAGACTTAAAGATCAAACTCACACTTTTAATGTTATTTGTGTATTGAGAGACAGGGAGAAAGCACAATATGGGGAGGGGCAGAGAGACAGGGTGAGGGGGGAAGCCCCAGCAGGCTCTGCTCCTCCAGCACAGAGCCCAATGCAGGGCTTGAACTCATGAACCGTGAGATCATGACCTGAGCCAAAACCAAGAGTCAGACACTTAATCGTGTGAGACACCCAGGCACCCCAATACTCACATTAAAAAAATGTTTTCCTATTTACTGAGAGAGAGACAGAAAGGGAGAGCTCCCATGGTGGGGCAGGAGAGAGAAATGGAGGGAGAGAAAAAACTCCAAACAGGCTTCACACTGCCAGTGCAGATCCGAACACAGGAATCAAACTCACCAAACCATGAGCTCTATAACCTGAGCAGAAACCAAGAGTTGGACTCTAACAGACTGAGTGACCCAGGGGCTCCTGGTACATCATTTCTTTACTTCAGAACTATTTTGTCATATTTGGGATTCCATGGTGAGTTTTTCTTTTTCTAGATTTCCATGGGCAGCTGTGCTGAATCAGGCTCCATCCGTCTTGTCTGTGGCCATCGGAGGGGGTGTGCCCATTTCCTAAAAGGCCAGTCTGAGTCCCATCCATGGCAAGGACACACTTTCCTTCCCGGGTTCCAGCAGGAGCCACACCAATCTCTGTAACCACTGACATGCAGGGTGTCCACAGAGCTACCAGAGGGCCCAGCCCATGTCAGGC
>PJEM01006951.1:0-33779 GCA_004023845.1 Helogale parvula
AGGGGGAGGGAGACAGAGGGATGGGGAGAAAGGGGGGAAAGGAGCAGATCATCTAGGGTCCTGGAGAGGAAAATTAATCCATCTCACTATTGTATTACATGATAGTTCTGTATTCTTATTATTCACCTTTTTCAGCAAATGTTACTCCAAATGACAACTTACATTGTTTTAAAAACTTAAATCTGTCCTTTGAAGAAATAGATTTTTACCTCTTCAAACTCTGAGACAAATTCTAAAGAGTCGTTGGGGATTTGTCTTTGTTTTTCTATCGATAACTGTCAGAGCTGAATCTAAAAGCCTGACTGGGTTTCAACTGCAAACGGGCTATCACCGTCATCATTCAACAGATTGCAGACATCTGTTGTTTTTGGTTGCCCTCCATTTCTCCCACAGATTCTGGAAACAGCACTTCTTCCTCTTCCTTCCTTTGGATTTATTCTTCACCTGTCAAACCATGTGATTCCAGTGATGTGACCATTTACAGTACCTACTCCCTGACCTAGGAATGGGCCTATGACCTTGGCCTGACCATTCAGAGTCCTCAGCAAGTTGTATATGCTGAAGTGGGGAAAGTTGTTCCCCCTTTTCTCTGGAGTCACAAGGCTGAGGAAATGTAAGCCTGGGGCTGCCTAGAGTCTTGTGTCCCTGCATGGACAGGGACCCTGTCTGCAGTAGAAGAGAATGAGACCAAAAGATAGGACAGGGACATGTGGCTAAAGGGTTATGGTGAGAAATGGACAGAAAATGTTAATGTCATTTAAAACCCCGACCCTCCCTCCCCATTCTCATTAATAGGAGCCAATAAATTCCTTAAGCTGATTTGACTTGAGCTTCCAGTAATTGCAACAAAAAGAGATATGACCAATTGCTGCTCTTACAAATTAGTTCTAATGTACCCAGTATGACGTCACAGTCCTTAGCTCATCCAGTCTTGTTGACATCCATGTCTCTGCTAGCTCTGTTCCTTCTTACCCTATTTTCTTAGCCTTTCCATCTCTCTGGCCACTCCATCTTGGTCTCTTTCTGGCACCTTGCCCCCTGGATTTTTATGCTATGCCCTTCTTCCTGTGACATAGCATCAAAACTCACAGCTTCACTTTGTTGACTGTAAATCATACATCCTGCAGGCCCCCACAGCCCAAGTGGCTATAGTAAACTTACAGTCTTTGACACCAAACCTGCTCCTTCTACCTACTATATTCTGTGTCTCAACTGGTTGACCTACCAGCTAACCATAAGCCCATTCCAGAATCCCAAGAATCACTGTTAGAATCCTCCTCTTCTCTCCTTCCATTCTATCAATCATTAGACCACATAGATGTTACTTCCTAAGTATCCTTCAAATCAATCCTTCCTTTTTGCCTTAACATGCCCTACCCTAATTCGATACTACTGTTACCTCCTAGTGACTCATCTTACCTCTAGGTCCATCCCTTAATAGAATATGTTCTAGGGGCGCCTGGGTGGCTCGGTTGGTTAAACATTCGATTTTTTATTTCAGCTCAGGTCATGATCTCATGGTTCATGAGATTGAGCCCCACATCGGGCTCTGAGATGACAGCCTGGAGCCTGTTTCAGATTCTTTTTCTCCTTCTGTCTCTGCCCCTCCTCCATTTATGAGTGTAAGCTTTCTCTTTCTCTTTCTCTTTCTCTTTCTCTCTCTCTCTATCTCTCCGTCTCTCTCAAAAATAAATAAACATTAAAAAAAAAGAATATGGTCTAAACTATTGCCAGAGGATCTTCCTGCAAAATAAATATAATCATTTCACTCCTCTCTTGAATGCTTCAGGAGGTGGGTCCCCATCCCTTTTAGGATAAAGTTCTAATTCCTTAGCTCAGTCTAAACAGCCATTCTTCAGTCACTAAACATGCATTAAACACTCACCATGTCAAGTTCTGTAGTAGATGATGTAGTTGCAAAAAATAAAACAAAACATGGCTTCCTACTAAAAGAGCTACCAGTTTTGGAGAAAGTCACTAACCAACAGCAACTTGATAAAAAACATACAACACGAATGCTGTGATTCATGCCTTTTCTAATACTATGAAAAAAAAAACATCAAATACACGATCCAAGAGACCTCATCTTGAGATTTTTACCCACTATAGACCCACTCTTACTTTTAGCCATTTTGTTTGAACTGTGATGAGGCTCTTCTAGAAAAGATTAAAGGAGATTCAGCCCAAAGAGTGACTTTCTGCATTTCTTGTAGCTACAGATAGATAGCAGCTCTCCAGGAGATTTTGAACATGATAGCCCTGCACTCTGATACCTCATCAGAGAACGTGCTGTCTTCCTGTAGCCACATAGGTTCACCTTTGGGTCAGATAGCTGTCCTGTGCCTTCTAAATACAAACTAAAGAATGCTCTCTATCACTTGGTTTCTAATAACATGCCATAGACTCTAATGCAACATTGTGGGGTTATAGTATCTAATTGGTTTGGTACGCGCTTCCTGTCTATTCCTATAATAAAGGGTACATTAGGTGTGCTTTATGTGTATGGCTTGACTTTGAATAAAACAGCTGCTCTCATTTTAAACTAGAGAAAAAACTACGAATTATATCAGAGGGAACAATCCTTCACCCAATGACCTAATGGGTTTTTTTTCTTCTAATTTCCATGAGTCTAGACGCATCTTTTGTAAGAGAAAAAAAATGTTTTCTGGCTGTTAATTTGACAGCTGGAAATTTTTGCTCTTTTTCCCCTGGACTTTCATCACTGGATTCAGCTTGTGGGGGTGCAGGGGAGTTGTCTAAGAGAAACTATTTTTGAAAGCTCACTAGCAATGGTCCAAGGGTGACTCGTCCTGCAGGAAGGTAAGTGTTGAGCAGATTATTGAATAGAAAAAAAAGTTGTTTGATATACTTCCTTCCTCCGGCTACAGTATTGATCAGAAAAGGGCTTCTTGGATTGCTAATGAAATTCTATTTCTTTATCCCCCATGGTTACTAAGTATGTTCAATTTGAATAAATACATTGAGCTATATTCTTTGGATTCATACAGTTTTCTGCATGTATGTCATACTTCAACAAAAAGCTATTTTAAAAAATCCTGAAACATCCCCTACTCACTGGAGGATAAACAGACACATTCACATACCTTCAAGCTCCCTCTTCATGCAAAGGGATTATTTTCCTAAAACATCTTTTTTTGTTAGACTATAAATTATTTTTCTTCTTTATCAGACTTAACATTTTTTCAGAGTAGGGCAAATGGTCTTACATAGTTTGTGCTCACTGAATAAAAGGACTGAATAAATGACAAAGGTAAGGATATTAGAAACTGGTTTTAGTGACTCAGAACAGGAATATATTAAGCTAGTATTCTCTTCATTGGAAAAGACAACCATGTCTGTGGTGATCTTAGACATTGGCCAGGTTCTCCAGGCAGCTGGAATCTCATAATTGTGGCAAATATTAAGCATAATATTTGAACAATCAAATCAGCCTTATGCTCAATATTACCAGATGAACATCAGGAAGAGTCAGCTCTCTGTGACTCAGGGATTGTCTGTGCCGAGTATTGTAACTACGATACTGCAGGCTGAGATGGGCTTAGTGTGGGAGCAGGGGACAGAGCACTGTCTCCATCCCCTATGGTAAAATCTTCATTCGTGTCATAAGAGGCACTGATATTACAGGGACCTGACTTAACATATGGTTTTATTTTGTTATTGTTTTCTTTAGGCTTCATGTTATTTGAAAAAATTTTAATGTTTGTTTATTTTTGAGAAAGAGAGAGAGAGAGAGACAGAGCATGAGTGGTGGAGGCACAGAGAGAGAGACACAGAATCTGAAGCAGGCTCCAGGCACTGAGCTGTCAGCACAGAGCCCAACATAAGGCTCGACCCCACGAACCGTGAGATCATAACCAAAGCCAAAGTCAGACGCTTAACCAACTGAGCCACCCAGGAGTCCCTCTCATCAATAACTTTTACCATTGTTTTTACATTAGGTGTTTACAAAGTCTCTCTGGAATAATGGATATCATACCATCACTTGAGAAGCAGGGGTAGAGCAGTGATATGTTAGTTACGTATGTCTGTGTAACAAATTACTTGAGAACGTAATGGCTTAAGACAATAAACACTTATTATCTCTCATGGTTTCTGTGAGTCAGGAATTTGGAAGCAGCTATGCCGGGCAAATTGAGGCTCCAAAAAGGTTAACTAACTTGGCCAAAGTTATAAGCTAATAAGTAGCAGCGCCAGGATCTAGAAGCGGGTTCTCTGATTCTTCATGACCAAGAGTGACACTAGTGACCAAGATTCCAGTTAGGAAGCTATTGCAGTAGTCCCTGCAGGAAATAACTTGGGACAGTTACAACTTCTGGTACAGGCAGAAGTGGAAATATTCTGGCAGCTGACTGCAGGACTCTGCTGAGAGCAAGGCAAGAGGGTGTTCTGCTCCGGACAGTGCTTTAGAAAACTTTATTCTGGGGCGCCTGGGTGGCTCAGTCAGTGAAGTGTCTGATTTCAGCTTAGGTTATGATCTCATGGTTCATGGGTTCAAGCTCTGCATCAGGCTCTGTGCTGACAGCTCAGAATCTGCTTCAGATTCTGTGTCTCCCTCTCTCTCTCTCTGCCTCACTCCCATGCACTCTCTCTCTGTCTCTCTCAAAAATGAATAAGCATTAAAAAAAAAATAAAGCTGTACTCTGGATATTTCCCTGCCCACAGAGCCAAGACACTGGCCTACCTGGAGCCTAGACTCCTCCCTTGAGCCTCTGGTGCCCACAACCCTAGAACTGCCTGTCTAGAATTACCTCAGCCCATATTCACAAACGTCCTAAGACTCTTTCCCAAGTTCTTCCTGTTGAGGCCAGAACTTGCTATTTGTATATATAACTCTTACATCTGAGAAACTGCCTCAGTTGGCTGTTTGCCAAGAGTTTGGTCAGAACTTGACAGTCAGGAGGGTGCCAGTCCATGTGCATGGATATAAGGTTTCTCTCAGCATTGGGTGGAACCAGGATGCAAAGAGAAAGCCCACAGCTGGGGGCATCTCTCCTTGTGCAGCCAAGTTCCTGTGCAGCACCCCAAAGAATCCTACATTAAACCAGGTTGTTATAGAAATGTATTTGTCATTAGAATGACAGAATACACTCTAGTTAAAAAAATTATAGCTCCATGTATAACTTCTAATTATTTGAATATCTACTTTCTGTGCCTCTGTTTATACCCTGGTTGATAGAATATGCTCGTCTTGGCAATTTATTTTTCTGGAAATATTGTTGGCTAGAAAACCCCCCAAATTTCTGAACTCAGAATGCTGGGTAGCATTCTAGATATCCCTAGAAATTCTGGTTAAATGTAACAAATATTCCTTGAAGGTATAGTTGAGCTTGTAAGAAAGAATAAGAAATCCCCAATAAAGAAAATGAAGAAATGAAATCCAAGGTAGAGAGAGTATGAGTCGATATTGTAACCTCACTGGATGAAGCTTTTGGTTTTATTAACACAGGGTATAGGTTTAATGACTATGAGGCCTAGGAATGCACAGAGTGCCAAGTTATAACTAAGATATAAAGCTGAAATTATATCTTTTTATTTTTATTTTTTTTAATGTTTATTTATTTTTGAGAGAGAGACAGAGTAGAGTAGGAGAAAGGCAGAGAGAGGCAGAAAGGGAGACACAGAATCCAAAGCAGGATCCAGACTCTGAGCTGTCAGCATAGAGCACAATGTGAGGCTCAAACTCACAAACCGTGAGATCATGACTTGAGCCAAAGTCAGATGCTTATCCAGCTGAGCCATCCAGGCACCTCAAAGCTGAGATTTTAAGAATACCATGTGGCCAGCAGATAATGGCTCCCCCCAAATATCCATATCTCAATGCCAGACCCCTATACCTGTTATTCCATTCTTGTAGGACATGACATCTGGCCCTTTCTCCTGCTTCTCAGAATACCAGATCCCTATCCAATGATATAGCATGTAGGAATCAATATATGTCATATATATGTGCCAAGCTATGCTACTTGGAATAAGAATTGCTTTGAGTTGAAAGCATTTGAGACTCAAGAAATACAGAAAGTTTTTCTGGGGCTTCCCTTATCTGATAAAAAGCAAACATTTCCAAGAAATGAATACTGCTGGAAATCTCTTCTCCTAGGGAAGTTTTATGGCCACAAAGAAGATAGAAGAAATTTAGTACCAAGTGGATCCACATAAAGAAAATATACCCATTTTTCTATCATATATTTACCTTCTCATAGTTTGTCATCCTTGGACTCCTTGCTTTGTCTTGTCACTTCTCTACAAAGCTATTATTTTTCATTAAGATGCCTTAAAAGCTCAAGTTCTAACCACCCCTTTCGGTTACTCATCACTGAGTTTCTCCTACATGTATGCGTGTTACATGTGTTAATAAACTTTACCTTTTCTTATGCAAATCGGCCTTTTGTCAGCCTGATTCACAGGGCTCCAGTCAGAAAAGTTAGGAAAGTAAAGGAAAAGTATTTTTTCCCTCATCTACAAGTATTTCTAGAGTAAAGGGCCAAATACTAGTTTGGATGCTCTGAGCAGCAGATATCCAAACTGGGTTAAGTGTCCAAGATATTTATTGTATGAAGCAACTCTGAGGAAATTGAGGTGGGGAGCGGGGGGGAAGGGTGGAAAAAGCAGAGAATGATGTCAAAGCATGATGGAGACAGGGAGGGAAGTTCTAAGAATGTTTCAGTCAGGCAGATAGGGATCCTAGAGAGCCCAAGTTGCCTATCACAGGAGCGTGTCTTACAGGAAGTGGTCTGCCTCAGGATCCCTCTGTCACTTGTCACTGGTAGAGAGCAACCTGGGGAAACAGAGCATCAGCACCAACTCAGTAGTGGGTTCAGAGCACAGAAGCTCATTGCTTCTTTTCCTTTTAGCAGATCCGAGTAGTGCACAATGAGTGAAAATCTCTAGTTGACTGGCAGAGGCCAAGATGGAGGCCAGGACCCCTCGGAGTTGGGTCCCCGGTGTTGGCAGCACAGCCCAGTGCGGGGGGGTGAGAGAATCTGAGGTGGCACATAAGATCTGTGTGGGATGCACGAGTCCAGGCGCTTCCACCAGGAAGCCTGCCTTCAGAAGCATGGTAATCTTTCATCCTCAGCTAGGGACTCCTAGTCTTTGTTCTGTGATTCCTTTATCAAAGCACAATCATACTTTATGAAAATCGCATACCTGTTAGTAATCTTTCCTAACAGTGTAAGCTCTAAGGAGGCAGGGGCCTTGGCTGTCTTGTTGCTGGTCCTCAGAAGGGGCGTAACAAAGAGAGCTGAACAGATGAGAAACAGAACCCCTGCTGTCTGCCGCTGATCCTTTCAAGGCTGTGAAATGATCTGTGGGCTTTTTTATACCTAAGATTCTCTGTCTTTAAAACGAATTTCAATTACAGAACACCTGAGTGGCCCAGTCAGTTAAGCATCTGACTTTGGCTCAGGTCGTGATCTCATGGCTCATGAGTTTGAGCCCTGCATCAGACTCTGCTGTCAGCATGGACCCGCTTCAGATCCTCTGTCTCCCTCTCTCTCTCTGTGTCCCTCCCCCACTCATGCTCACTCTGTCTTTCTCTCTCAAAAATAAATAAACATTAAAAAACTAAAATAAAATAAGTTTCAATTAAAATCATAAATAAATAAATTAGGCCTCCTCTAGAGGTTGTGATGGATAAGCTTAGAAAAAGATGTGGAATGGAACTTTCCTTGTATTCTCAGAATTTTCCTAAGCACTGAAGAAGAGGCCAAGAGTTACTAAGTCAATTCACATTCTACAGATTGCTGAGGAAGCTTCTAGACACCCCATTCCAGGACTTGCCAACAGATGGCAAAACAGGCCATTGCATCACTTCCCCCACCCCAGCTATCCTACACAAGAAAGTTAATTTGGAAAGGGCCTTTGGGGGCTAAGGAGAGTGCTATACCTTTTCTCCTCTCTCTTGATGGACCGTGGGGATAATGAAGAAGAGTGTTTTCTGCTCACGATGGCTTGGGGTGGAGTAGTTCTAGAGCGAAGCAAGCTACAGACCTATACCAATAGTATTCCTATACCAACGGTAGCTTAATCTGGGGCCATCAGGAGCAGGCAGAACTTTTAGGAAGGATTTCTGTCCCTGGAGTTTGAGGCTGTAGTTGAACACGTAGCATGTGCTTCCTTCCTGCAGCATTCCGACAGTGAGAGGCTGTAATCCTACCCTACCGCACAGCTTCACCCCGGACTATGTAGGTAGGTTTCTGCGAGCTCTCTATAATTCTAACTTCTAGGATTAGAATGTGGTTTACATTTTTATGTCACCTTTGACTCAGAATTCCTACATCTCTGAGTTTGTTCAGTTTGTGAATCATCTACCCTCCTGCATCCCTAGACACGGAGCAGCCTTTCTGTGATTTCCCCTTCGATGTCTGTCTCTCACAGAAGGCATCTGCATGTGGAGCAAGGGAAAGGGGTTTATGTTTCCTGTTGCTTTTCTCCCTTTTCCCCTGAGGGCTCTTCCTTTTCTCATTTCTCGTTCCCATTGGTGTCCCTAAGAAATTAACTGTCCTTTACTTTTTCCTGCACGACAACTTAGACCACAGCATTTTACTTGCTCAGGGCTTCCATTTACCTGTACTTCTCATGTTCTGTAAACAAAGGACACCTTTCTCCAAAGCTTTCACCTTGAGCAGCGCTAAACTCTGCTGCCAGTCTCTGAAATTATACAGCTGAAGAGGTTTAATTCAGAAGTCATTGAAAAATAGTTGACAAGCCACCACTGTCCACCCTCTTTCCCTAGTTCCCTACAGAGTTAGCAAGAGGGCACGGAGACCTCCATCATGCTTGGGATAGGTCTCAAGGCAATTTCGAAGGCGGAAGAGAACAATACATTTTCCCACCAGATAGATTATGACTCCCCCCACTTTTGAAAACAGATGCTGTGAAAGTCAATTTTTATTTGAAATAACACATTTTTGTCCTCTTTATTTCACATCTGTCACATGAACCGCACCAGAATACATTTAATAAAGAAGTCGATGCTAATCATTAATTATAATACAATATACCAGTTGTATTGTATTCTAACGTAACTCACACTTGTGGATTTCAAAAAGCTTCTCCAGATTTAATTAATCCTCAGCTTTGCTAATGAAAAGCATGGCTTCTACCCGGCATTGAGTTGGGCTTCTAATCTGTTCCTTAAGGTCACCTCATTTTTCTTGAAAATGTACATTTATAGTTTAACACTGCAAATCTTTCACATTCCCTATTAAGCAATTATTTTGATTACTTCATTATCTTTCTTTTTTTTCCCCTAGACTATTTAGGTTGGTTTCTGCCTACCGCTAGCCAACTGTAATTCTGACATTCTCTCTCACTCCCTTTATTAGCATGATTTGCATTAGCAAGGGATTCATTTTCATTCTGAAGACTGAAAACAATTTCATTATCTGATAAAAATTATCTTCTCATATGCTGTACAAAGCAATTCTCCTCATTTATGGTCTCATTAGGCATTTCATCTACCTAATATATCTTCTCAATTCTTCCTCTTTCCGGAAGTAATCATTCTTGTGGCTCAACTAACAGTATCTTGGGCTTGGGCTTTTCATTTTTGCCTTCCTTCCTCTTTGGTTTTTTCTTTTCCTGATGTAGTAACTGCATCATCTCTGTGAACACTGGCTATTTCCTTCTCTTCCTACTCATTTTGCTCAGGTTTTGTTCTAACACCTACACAATCATAAGTTGTAAGTTTACATTTCTGTTGTCCTTAATGTACTATGATCGTCTGAAGGGTGGGGCACAGCTTCTGGATCTTTATATTTTCAGAGCCTGGAACTGTGTCCGGTGTATAGCAATAACCAAAAAATATGTATTGAGTAGATGAAGGACTAAGTTCACATGTATATTCATTTTTATCTTGAAAAACAATAGTCTTCAAAACACAGGAGACAGTGAAGCCAAAGCAACTTGATAAAGAAATCAGTTGGACAAACTGGGGCCAAGCTGAAGAGACATACAGGTCTATGAAAAATAGAAGACCAGTGATTTAACTGCCCCACCTGGAGCTAAAATACCCTTGAGGCTGCCTGCAAGAGTCCAGTTGAGCAAGAGCAGAAATCCAAAGCAAGATCTGGATACATCACAAATGATCACATGGGGCAAGTTCCAAGTCAGACCTAGTGACTTCTGTGCAAACAAGATACTGAGTCATGACTATTTCTTCTCACCAAATCTCCAGAAGCTGACAGACACTGCCGAAAAATTCCTGTCTGATGTCATATTTTCCATTTATTTCTCAGTCTTATTCATCCCTCAAGGAAGAAAAAAAGTAATTAGAATAGTTTCTTTTCACCATAAGCATGTTAGAAATATAAGGATCAATGAAGAATCATCCCGTGCCGTTGGGGTCAAGTATATGGGAATACGAAGGTGCCCCTGCCGGCTGCTGGGAACTGGGCCTGTTTTTAAGGAAGCAGAGTTCATTAACAGGTTTTGATTACATTAAATTAAAAATGCTACTAAACCTTTAAGTGGAGATGTCAAGCAGGCAGGGAGCTATAGGAATTTGTAGGTATGGGAACAGTCAAGGTTGGAGATGAAAATTTGGAAGATTTTAACAAACAAATGGTACAGATACAGTTATCCTGAGTGAGAATACGGAGAAAAGAAAAGGGAGCACATGTGAAGAAGGAGAATTTTTTGCTTAAAACCAGTCTATCTTTTATGTAAACGGTCAGGAAATGATGATCTGTGGGTCAACCGCCCTCTGCCTATTTTTGTTCAGTCTTTGAGCCAAGAATAGTTTTGCATTTTTAAATGATGAGGAAAAAATAATCCAAAGAAGAAGAGTATTTCACGACACATGAAAATTATATGAAATTCAAATCAATGATTAAATTTCTGTTGGATCACAGCTTTGTGCATTTGTTTGCATATTGTCTATGGCTGCTTTTGCACCACAATAGCAGAATTAACTAGTTGCAACAGAGACACACAGGCTAAAATATTTACCATCTTGCTCTTTACAGAGCAAGTCTGCTGGCTTATGGTGTAGTGTGAGAACATGAGTCTTGGAACTGTGATGCCAACTGCGATATCAGTCTGAATATGAAAGGTGGCAAGGAAGAAGGTTGCTAAGATACTTGCTAAAAAATGGAACCAGAGCCCAGAAGTGACTAAAATCCCCAGACTGAATCAAACCGGAAGCCCACTTTATCACTGCACTTTTCAATTAATGAGTGAATAAACTCCATTTATTTTCTGATCTAGTTGGATAGATTTTCTATCACACAAAACCAAAATATATTTAACTAATACAGTTATGAGATCCAGATGTAAATCAGAGCGCTTTTTGACCTTACTATACACCAAATTGACTCAAATCTCCCATTTCATACCTCATAACAGTCCAAAGTCATCCTCGTGATTTCTACAAATTCCTGAAGATTTATCATCTTAGTTTGGGCTGCTATAACAGAATACCGTAGATTGGGTGGCTTAAACAACAAACATTTACTTCTCACAGTTCTGGAGGTTGGGAAGTCTAAGATCAAAATGCCAGCCAATTTAGTGTCTAGTGAGAGCCCTCTTCCTGGCTTAAAGATGGCTGCCTTCTTGCTATATCCTCACACAGCAGGGAAAGAGCTCTCTGGTATCTTCTTGTAAGGGCATTAATCTCATCATGAAGACTATGTCCTCATGACCTCATCAAACTCTAATTATATCCCAAAGACCTTACTTCCAAATACCATCATATTAGGAAGTTAGGATTACAACATATGAATCTGGGGTAACACATTCAGTCCATAGCATTCATGGTCCTTGCCCCATGAATTCCATGTCCATGACATATGCTGTCTATTTTTCACTCTCTCTCTTTAAAGGGAATAACTATACCAGATACTTTGAAAATAAACATTTAAAATTTTTTTATTTTTATTTGAGAGAGAGAACACGTATGTGAGCAGGGGGGAGAAGCAAAGAAAGATTGAATCTCAAGCAGGCTCCATGCTCAGCACAGAGCCTGATGTGGGGGCCAGTCTCACAACCCTGGGATCATGACCTGAGCTGAAATCCAGAATCAGTCACTCAACCAACTGGGCCAGCCAAGTGCCCTACAGACAGAGAGGAAAACAAACGTTTCTTAGCATTACATGCATATATCCTCAGGGTTGTTATGTCATCTTAGTAAATTGATGGTTTTATCATTATGAAATATGTCATTTTAACTCTGGCAGTAATCCATGTTTTGAAATCTATCTTGATGTTAACATAATTACAACAGATCTCTTATGTTCACTGTTCATACATATACATTTCTCCATCCTTTAATTTTCAACCTGTCAGTGTCTTTATTTAAAATGTACACAATCTCTGCCTTTTAACTAGAAGTGTGGGTCCATTTACAATTAATGTAATTAATGATATGGTTGAATATAAGTCAAATATAAGTCATTGAGATGTCTAGATCCATCTATTTTCTTTTGCTTTTAATGTTTCTGATTAGACATCAGCCTTTATTCTTATCATTATTCCTTTCCTTAGTATTTTCTGTCTTTTTCTTCTAGATGATTTAATATTTTTTCCTATCTTTGGTCATCAGAAGTTTGAATATGATTTGCTTGGATATGAGTTCTTTTTTAAAAGGCAGTGATCATTTCTGTGAGCCAGATGTGTAAGCTGGCTTTGATGCTTTCCATTCCACAAGTTTTACTGGCTATTTTTTCTTCGGTGGTGCCTGATTTGCTATTAAGTTCATCCAATGAAATTTTTATTTCAGATATTATTGTTTTTACTACTAGGATTTCCACTTGATTCTTTTTTGTAGTTTCCATATCTTTCTTGATATTCCCCATCTCTTTTCCCATTATATCAATCTTTCTAATCAATTTCTTTAATGCATGATAGTTATTTTAAACTCTGCATCTGCAATTTCTTACATTTGGGACTTACAATGATCTGTTTGACTATTTTTTCCCCTTGATTGTGTGCACAGTTTCCTGCTTCTTTGTATACACAGTAATTTCTAAGGTATATACCATACATTGTGGACAATATATTGTTGATGGTATATTATTTTTTTCTAAAGAGCATTGGGTTTTGTTCTAGTAGACCATTAAACTACTGACAAATCACCTTCATCCTGTGGGGGTTTGATAGAATAAACTTGTTGTTTTGCCCTGAAGTCTCAGTTGTCATTCTTCGTCCTGGGATTCACATTCTTAAGGCACGGCCCTTGTAAAGTACAAAGAATTTTATAAGCACCTTTTACTTGACTGGACTTGAATTCTAAAACTTGTCTCTTTCAGCACCTACTGAAACCTTTGCTTAGCTCTTTTAACCTTCCAGTTTTACTTTCCACTGGATTCCCTGGAGTCTGATTATGTGCAAGTGCAGCTTGTCAGGAAGTTAACAATTCGTGCACAAATTTTGGGGCTTCCTACTCTGTCTCCCAGTTTTCTGAAATTTCCTTCCTTAATCACTAGCTGCTCTGACAACAGCACACTCTGCCCTGTGAATCCTCTCCACCTCTTCCTGATTGAGCTCTATCCCTCATATACTTTACAAAACAAGGAGTTCTCTCAAGGAAAAAGCTCTTTAAATGTGTGTCTCATGTAGTTTGTTTCCGTCATTTCAAGGATCATGTCCCCCTCAATTTGTAGATATTTTCAGCCATTCTCCAGGGCTTCAAATAGTTATTTGAATTCTGATTTTATAATTATGTACACTTTTTAGCACTAAGTTCAAAATGGTTATTACCAGATGATAGTTCAATGAAAGCTACTCTGCCAGTAACTAAAAGTGAATACCTCTTATTACTAAAAATTAAAAAAAAAATCTCTGAACTTCCGAGGCAGAACCAAACTTCCCTTAAAAGTGCATTTAATAATATAAGATGCAATTAAAGTAAAAGATAACTACACTGAGTATTCAGTATCTGCTAGCCACGGTTCCAGGTGCTTTATCTATCCCCAATTTATAAATGAGAAAACCAAAGTGCAGAGAGGTTAAGAAACTTACCCAAGTTTATGTAGATGGTAAATCAGAAAGCCAGAAATCCAACCCACATGGCCTGATCATTGTTAGCAGTCTTACCCACTATATAGTGATGCTATTTAAGTGTGAGCTTTCCGGAGTCCAGCTCCAGCAGGTCCAGGGGTCCCTGAAGGATGAACAGTGTCAGCAAAAAGGAAGGATGACAGAGCTACAAGATTCTTTCTGATCACCAGGCAGGCATCTCTGCACTGACTGAGACTCAGATTTATTCATCATTAAGTGTATGGGGCACAGCACAGAAGTGGTATTTGCCTTAGACAATGATTTCTGGTGACAAATTTCTTTGGTATGTAAAAATTCCCCAGAACATAGATTTGTAGAAGTCTCATGCATAATCTTTATCAATAGTGATTGAAGTAGGTGACTTAGATGCTTATCATATGGGGAAGGAAGGTGTCCTCAGCATTCAAATACAAGGCAATGTTTTTAGCATGGCAAAAGCAAAAGTTAGTTCTTTGTGAGCAGGGGGTCAATAGCTTGTTTTCTTGAGGGGAAGAAAAACAGGTTTCTCAGGAAATGCACTATGTGTTCCCATAATCACAAAAGAAGTTCCTATAATAATTTCCTTCACAAGATGCAATCAGCATATTTTAGGACCAGAATAAGGGGACAAGTCACTCCTGATACCAATCAACAAGGTGCCTTGGGGAGTCGGTGCTTAGGCAAAAATAATTGAGTGGGGGGTAGAGATCACTCACCATCTGATGGCAGGAGGCCTTGCAAAACCCGCCTTAACCTCACAAGGAGTATTCTCAACTTAGTGAGTTCAGAAATGGCTCCCAACATGGGCTGCTATTCAGTGTGGTTCTCCCTTGAGAGAGACTTAGAGGGGCTTAAGCTTGTAGCAGAGCACTGAACTGGGTAACTTTATGGGTCTTTAAAACCTATGAATCCATTATCCTATAAAAATTATAATCTCCAATCAACCAAAAATATTTTCATGTCAGAAAAATTATTTTCCTTCAGCCAGAAATCCAGAAAATGTACACATAAAACGGTATTTCCATGTATACTCTGCTCCTGCAGAATCCTTTCTCTTTTCTTTAGAATTTGACTTACAGCACCTCAAGCAAAACTGTATATTGTGGTTGCCTGAACTACTTCAGCGCTAGCTGTATATTGTGTTCATTCCGAATGCAATGTCAAGATTGATAAACCAACTTCCTTCAAGCAATCCAAAGCATCAACCTTTGAGGCTTTGAAAAATAGCCATTTTGGTGTGTTTTTCCATGCCAGCCCAATGCATTTGAAAAATATTTTTAACCAGTAAAATTGTTCAAAGAAAAAAGACATATTTAAGCTTTTTTTTTGTCTGAAACTGGTTTTAAACTCAATAAATATCTGTCCCTTGCTACATGCCTCCTGAATTGTTCTCAATTGATTAATCAGAAATGGATATTGTTTTGCAAAAAAATTAAAAAAAATAAATGGGAAATTCTCATAAGAAAGTCTCAAAAATACAGTCCTTTGTAGGCCTACAGTCCTTGAAATGATCTATGAAGTGGGTTGCATTTCACTGTAGACTGCTATTGAAGAAACAGTTCATTTAGGATATAGTCTCCGGAGGCCCCAGGGGAAAAACTGTTCTCTGGAATTAGTGCTGGGAATACCGGTGCTCCTAAGTACATGGTCCTGTTGCCCCAACAACACTGTCGATCTGGGAAGGCGCTGTGCTTACTTGTCAACTCATACTGCCGAAAGCACGCGGCGGCATCCGTGGCTGACCTCTAGTGAGTATAAAGGTGGTAATGCCTTTTTTTTTTTTCAAGAAATTTATTCAACTCCTTATCTTGGTACTGAATACATACTTGTAAGCTCTCTTACATCGTTTTTGAGTAAGTCTGAATAAGTGATAAGGATTTGACTCCCACAGTTTTAAAGTAAAAACCACTGAACTATAAATGAAAGATGAGAGGCAAATGAAAACCTGAAAACAGTGTCACAAATTATACGAAAAGGGCATCAAGGGATCTTGGAAATCAGCAGCAGCAGCAGCAGCTACAACAACAACAATAAAATAGATGGACATACAAGTAAAAAATTGAGTAAAGGTCTTGAAGAGACATGAAAATAAAAATATGTGATGCACAGATAACAAATATAAAAAAAAAACATTCGACTGTAGTTGTAGTCAAAGAAATGCAAATCAAAACTTAATGAGAAACTTCCATTAAAAAGTGAAAATAGCCAGTATCTGCTAGCCTCTAAATTAAAAATGGTAAAATAAATTCATTTGTTTCCTTGAAGTCCACCTATGTTGCTCACTGACCTCAAGTTAGGGGCCAGACATGCAAATAAGGAGGTGTAAAATAGAGTGGGTACATGGAGGCACCGAGGGGCAGCCGAAAAGACAGGTCCAAGTAGGCGAGGTTCCTGGGCTGTATCTAGAATGAAGAGCTGTATCGTTAGATGTGATTTTCTTTAAGGAAGGGACTAAACAGCAGTCCTCATGTGTAGTCTCCAGCAAATAGTGAGCGCTTGATAAACATTTTCTAAATACAAAGAGTGAGACAGGACATTCTTGCCAAAAAAAGCAAAGGCACCGAGTAATGAATAAAATTTATCAAATGAACAAGTGTGTGCTTAAATGAATGACCTAAGGTTTTCAGGGAAATACTAGTATATCTAAGTAAGAGAGATTAAATGACCAGCTTCCAAAGGACAAAATGAAGATTTGATGTATATTTTTTCCTTCCTATGGATCATTACCATATGTTTATTATTTGGAAGAACAACTCTGGGCAATTCCTTTGGATCTAATTACATCCTGATTTTTCTAATTGCAGTTCATTCAGACCACCAGGTCTAAACACTTCCAATTTGGGCATTTTCCCAACCAACATACTCTGAAAAGGCATCTGGCACTACACCTAAGAAATACGAATAGTTGCCTCAAATCTCCATACGTCTCAGTCTAAGACTGTGTTTCTCTGGCGATTAGGGAAGACAAGTAGATATGTTAGTGGAAATATATTTAAATGTTAACATTGATTGTTTCACAGTGGTGGATTTTTGGGTAACTTTTATTTTCTACTTTGTATCTTTTAATATTTCACAAATTCTCTATATGAGTTCTGAATTGTTTTTGTAATGACAGGAAAAGACATCAGTTCAAGTTTTTCTCATGAATCTTGGGGAGAATTAAATTAGTAAAGTTGTGAAACTATTCAAAAGTCTTCAAATTATTTAGAAATCTATTGATTTTTTTTTTCACATTGTGGACAGTTTTAAGGGAGAGATCAAGGTGATTTGTGCGTAGGCAGAATGTGGTTTTTAGACCTGTTCCATTGTAAGTTATTAAGTACAAAATATATAAATGTTATCTTAAATATCAAACAGGACCAAAGGCAATTTAATAGCAATTAATTTTGCATTGTTTCCAAAACTCCAGTTGAAAATGTCCTTGTTGTAATAACATTCCTATGCCTCTTAACTCTGCATTTTATCTAATGAATTAATTATGAAAAAATTGCTGTCACTAAAGCCCTCCCCCTTAATCATGCCTGTATTTACAACCAAAATATATCTGTTGCTATGGAAATTTTAGCGTCAAAGTTGTATCTCATAAAGGTCTACTGACTGACCTGTAAAGCAAAAATAGGAAATGAGTCTTCAGTAAAAAGAAACTTCTTTCTTAATACATTTTTTAAAACATTGAAATTATGGATAGTAGATGGATTTTACAATGACCCTTATTTTGCATAACAAGCAGTCATGTAAGAAGTCTTGCATATATCTAATTTTGGAAAATCAAGTAATTTAAAGTATGACTAGGGAATTTGCCATCGACAGGAATTGTGCAGAGAATCTGCCTCAATTTAATTAAACATATATTGAGGTTTTACTAACTTATATTAAAAATTAATATTTTCATAAATTTGAGTTCTAAAATTGAGTACATATATAATCTGACAGTAGTTTCCAAATGATTTTTAGTTGTCATTAAAACCCCAAATAATGGAACCAGATGTGAACTACTCAGCTACAGCTGTATAATGAGACCAGAGTCACAACTCAGATTTAATATTCACCAATAGTTGAGCCAAGAACCACACACAGTATGCTGGCCAACAAAATGAGGAAGGTAAATGATGTATTTGCTTCTAACTTATGAAATGTGTCATGTATGCATAAGAAAGTAGAGACCAATATAACAAATACCCAGCTGAAAAATAAGACAATTTTAAAAGTACAAACGAAACTTCTTGGCCATTCTTGCTAGATCTCATTCCTTCTCCTTCACCCAAGAGATGACTAAAAACCGGAATTCGGGGTTGACCATTAATCTGCATTGAAAATGTTGTTAGTACATACTCACACATACATAGTGACTCTGTCATTTCATCTGTTCTAAAAAGTTTTATAAAAAGGGTGTCATCTATATGTTTTCTGCAACACTACATTTTTTTCTCTTTTGCTCAACCTACTTTTGAAGTGTATACAGATAAATATCTCTTTAATCCATTTACAGCTGTTCTTTGGTCATCTCTTATGCATTCATTTGTAACTTCTGTGTAATATTCTACTGTATGAAAACACTATTATTTTTCTATTCTCCACTTGAGGGATATTAGGTAGGGTGGTTTTTTTTTTTTTTTTTTTGGGCTATTGTAATCAATGCATCAGGAAAACATTTTTGTACAAGTTTCCTTGGGCACATATAGGGGTGAAGTTTCTTTGTGGGATATAACAGAAACATTTCAAGTATGCGAAAAGGAGAAAAGGTGACTAAACAGTGGACTTCCTGGTCCACTGTTTTCTCCTCTAACCCACAGTTATGGACTTGTCCAATCCTGTGCACACATAGATAATATTAAATTATTAAAGTTTATTTTTCCATAGATTGAAGATATATTTGATGACATTATATCTATATATATTTCTGTATATTGAAGATATCTTTGATGACATCATATATCTATATCATATCTCTCTCTCTCTCTCTCTCTCTCTCTCTATATATATATATATATATATATATATATCACCTAGGTTTCTGCCAGAGTCCAGCTCCAGCAGGTCCAGGGCTCCCTGAAGGATGGACGGTGTCAGCGAAAGGGAGTGAGAGAGCCTCAGCTTCTTTCTGCTCACCAGGCAGGCGTCTCTGCTCTCAAGTCAGGCATCTCTGCACTGCAAGCAGGCATTTCTGCTCTGACCGGAGAGTCAGCATTTTTTGTTAAACAAGTGTATGGGATACAAAACAGAAGTGGCAATTGCCTTAGACAGTGATTTCTGATGAGAAATTCTTTGGTATATAAAGATTCCCCAGAACATAGATTGGTAGAAGACTCATGCATAATCTTTATCAATAGTGATTGAAGCAGGTGACTAGATGCTTATCACATGGGGAAGGAAAGTATCTTTAGCATTCAAATATAAGGCAATGTTTTTAGCATAGCAAAGGCAAAAGTTAGTTCTTTTGTGAGTAGGGATCAATAGCCTGTTTTCTTGAGGGGAAGAAAAACAGGTTTTCTCAGGAAATGTAATATTTGTTCCTATAATCAGCAAAGAAGAAACTCCTATGACAAGTTTTTTCATAAAGTACAATTCACATATTTTTAGCATAAGAAGGCAAGTCACTCCTGATATCAGTCAGTCAGGCTCCTTGGGGGTTGGTGCTGAAGCAAAAATTGAGTGGGGGTTGAGTGGGTGAAGATACTGGTGGCCCTCTGTTGGTGGGAGGCCTTGCAAACCCACTTTACCTCACAAGGAGATTTTTGCTCAGCTTATGAGTTCAGAAAACTGGCTTCCTGCAGGCTTCCAGATTGCACGGACACCTTGTACATTCCAAGAATAGTGCAAACAATGAGGCGCCCGGTCTCAAGCTACATGAAACCCAAGGAATGCGGGGTGGGCTCACACACTTATGAAACCCTTGATCTAAGGTTATAAGACTGCACTGTGCAAATACAACAGTGCAAAACTCCGTGCTAAAGGACACTACTAGAGGCAAGTGAGCAGGACGCAAGGAAGTGCCCAAGGAGTTCTGGGAGCCCTGCGCTCTGTCATTTGAATTAGGATGGAAAGACTCATACCATGTTGTCCAGAAGGAGGAGGAAGAGCAATGCGAAATAGACCCAGAAACCAAGTTTCTAGTACTCTCCAGAAACGTGTCATTTTCCCCCTGCAATTCAGTGAGGAACAAGTTAGCTGAGGTGGGGAATGTGTAAAGCACCAACATGTGAAGGAACCGAGGCTGCACTAAAGCCTCTGAGTAGCTGGCAGGTGGTCAATTTCTAAAGCAATTTCTGAGAGATTGATGTGGAGAAAGATATGGGAAGCTCTGGGGTTTTATTACCCATCACTTAGCTGCTGGCACTGGCTCCTATTCTCCGGCTCCCTGCTTCCCTCCCCTCTCTTTCTGCTTCCCTCCTTCTCCCCTTTCAGTTTGCATCCTGTCATTCTCTGTTATAATTAAAATAGAAAACATTGCAGGTGTGTGCTATAAAGCACTTGCAGATACTGTATACTGCATGAAAAAATAAGCAGCTGCAAATTGTGTAATTTGGTCTGTAAAAAAAGCCTGAAAGACATTTCTGGAAATAAACACATCTTTCATCCCAGGAGGTTTGAATTTTCTTTTTGTTTGTACTTCAGTCCATTTCGTCACCATCCTCACTGCCCGGTACAGAAAGTTTCAGCGTTAGCTAGTGAGTGGTCCTATTTTAGAAGAGCTGAGGGAATCTCTGGAATGATGGCTTAAAATGGGGCAACGCTGACGACAGGACATGGTGCAGTTTTAGGCAGTGTTTTTCTCAGTCAAAACAACACCTAAGAATACGGCAGCTGTAAGTTACAGTAGCTGTCAGTTATTAAAAGTGGGGAAAAAGTAAAAATGTGCTGAAATGTTATCTGTGATAGTTGGAAGGGATCCGCCATCCCCAGAGGAAACCAGTACATTGACATGGGTAATAACATGCTTTCTTGGGGCATCCATTCAGGTCTGCAAGTCATGTTTAAAAATCTGCTCCTAAGAGACAATAGGTGTTCCACTTTTAGCTTGAGGCTTAGCTATGTCTTCCTTTCCCTTGACTTCCCAATTTCCAAGAGCAGTAGAGTGGGTGCAAGGGCCGGGCAGGCCAGTTTAGCAATGAAAAGGTCAGATTCTCCAGTCAGACAGACATGGATTTAAATTTCTACCTCTAACTGTGATCATTAGGCAAGTTACTTAATTGCTTTATGCTTTTGTTTCCTTGTTCATGACACGGGGTGAGTCATCTTATGTGCATCATGGTCAAAATTCTTGTGAGGACAGAAGATGTTCCAGGAAGGTGAGGCAATAATGGTAGTGGTAGTGATGGTGGAGGTGGTAGTTAGACCTTTGTTTCCCCTCCTTTCAGAACCCCACAGTACCATCATGCCTGGGTCACATCCATCCATCCATGCATCCATCCATCCATCCATCCCAGAAATGATATAAACCTCTACCATGTGCCAGACATTATTTTAGGGTTCTATAAAACAGCACATGCCTTTATATCTAGTAACATTTAAAATAAAGAAAAATGAGGGGCGCCTGGGTGGCTCAGTTGGTTAAGCGTCCGACTATGGCTCAGATCATGATCTTATGCTTTGTGAGTTCAAGCCCCACGTTGGGCTCTGTGCTGACAGCTTGGAGCCTGGAGCCTGCTTCAGATTCTGTGTCTCCTCTATCTCTGTTCCTCCCCCACTTGTGTTCTGTCTCCCAAAAATAAATAAATGTTAATTTTTGTTTAAATAAAGAAAAATGAAAACCACCCAGTTAGTAAAAACTTAATAGTGACAAACAGTGGAAGACATGCATACACACTCCTGGAAAATTAATGTTAGGTTGAAGTAAATGGCCTTGGTTACTAGTCATGCTATATTTCCACACCTATATTAAATCCAGAGCAATTTGTTGTGCCTTTTTGCCCCTGGTGGCTAAACTTCCCATAAACTAAACTTTGCCTCTGAGAAACCTTTAATAGCATTCTCTCTCCCACGAGAGAAATTTATAAGCTCTAGTCTCTGGACAAAGGATTTGAAAGCCCTCAACCACATAAGAGCCATCATATCTTAGCGATTTTCCTGCAAGACCCAAACTTTATTTCATATAAAAATATAGTCATCATGCAATTTTTAAAAAATTTTTTGGTTGTTTTTTATTTATTTTTGAGGGAGAGAGAGAGAGACAGCACGAGCAGGGGAGGGTCAGAGAGAGAGGGAGACACAGAATCTGAAGCAGGCTCTAGGCTCTGAGCTGTCAGCACTGAGCCTGACCCGGGGCTCGAAGCCACGAACTGTGAGATCATGACCTGAGCCGAATCCGGACACTCAACTGACTGAGCCACCCAGGCACCACATCAGGCAATTTTCTTTCCTGAATTCGAAGGAAAATAGTTTGCTCTTTTTTTCTTTTACAGTCTAATATCCTAGTGGTTTTGTCTCTGATTCTTTCCTTTCCATTTATACTGGATACATATCTTCTCGGAAAGCCAGACCACCATTTCATTCATTCAGTCAGTCAGTCATTCTTTTTCACCCACTCAATATTTACTGAAATTCCACTAGTGCCAGGAATTTGCCACTCCTCTCCTTAATCACCAGTAATAGTACCCTATGATATACTAAATCAAGCCTGAAGCCTTCAATCTAGTTCTACTCTTAGAGTTTAACTCATTTTCCATTCTGACTGTCCACTCCAGATAGGTAGCAGGAAAGTTCTTGACATAAAAACCATATTCAGTTTCATTGTTATGCCTCTGTTCTCCTACAACATCCTCCCTACCAGCAAATTTCTGACCGTGAAAATTCTTATTATTAAAAGTCTTGCTTCAGGTTCATTTTCTCCATGTATTATTCTAGGACAATTCTACCTTGGCTGTTCCCAGACGTTGGAACTCTGTGGTTGTGTAAATTTTTTAAAAATCAGGGGCCAGTATAAAGTTGCTACTTTTTTCTTTTATTTAAAAGAACATTAAAAAATTTAAAATAGTTACCAGCTACTATTACCACTACTTCATAAAAGAAAAGCCAATTTAACACCAATAGGAAGCAGAAAATTCATAATCTCAGAATAAAGGGCAATTTATTAATCCCATTTAGCTTTAGAAAAATACACTAATGTTATATCTACTTTTTTTTTCCATTTTACTGTTACTACTCATGGGCCGGCATGTAGGAAGCATTTAGGTATAGCATTCTTCGATGTTAAATAAAATGCATGATCCTCTTCCACCTTGGCAGGGAAATGATAATACCTAACACAGTGCCTAGAACTACCTCAGGTATCATGCTAAGTACCTTATTACATCATCCCCCCTTAATTTAATTCACACAGCAATCCTGTTAATAGCCCCATTCTACAAGTGAAGAAACAAACTAAGGCTTAAGAATATGTTACTTTCTTAAAGGAGCAGAACTGGTAAGTGGTGAAGTTACTGTGCAAACTGAGATCTATATAATTCTATAGTCCATGCTCTAAGATTTTATATAATGTTGCTCCCAGCAGTATAAAATATGAAAGGTCTTAATTTGCTATAGATTTCTTTCCAAGCCACATAAACAAACTTCCAAAGTTGAACTGACCACATGTTGAAGTTTAATGTGGGATTTCTCATTCTTGGCACTACTGACATTTTGGGCCCGATGATCCCTGGTCATGAGGCACCCTCCTGGGCTTTGCAGGACATGTAGCAGCATCCCTCCTAGCACCTACCCACTGGAGGCCAGGAGCACCCTCCTCCCAGTCACAGCAATCAGAAACGTCCTCACACATGGTCTCATGTCCCCTGGGGGCAAAACTGCCCCAGTTGAGAACCACTGTTTTATTTATTTATTTTTTCTAAATAGTTTATTGTCAAATTGGTTTCCATACAACACCCAGTGCTCTTCCCCACAAGTGCCCTCCTCCATCACCACCACCTCTTTTCCCCCCTCCCCTTTCCCCTTCAACCCTCGGTTCATTTTCAGTATTCAGTAGTCTCTCAGGTTTTGCATCCCTTTCTCTCCCCAACTCTCTTTCCCTCTTTTCCTCCCCTTGGTCCTTCATTAGGTTTCTCCCGTTCTCCTGTCGACCTATGAGTGCAAACATATGGTATCTGTCCTTCTTCGCCTGACTTATTTCACTTAGCATGACACCCTCGAGGTCCATCCACTTTCCTACAGACGAGATCGGGCGCGTTCAGGGTGGTATGGCCGTAGACTCCACTTTCCTACAAATGGCCATATTTCATTCTTTCTCTTGCCATGTAGTATTCCATTGTATATATCTATACCACATCTTCTTGATCCACTCATCAGGTGATGGACATTTAGGCTTTTTCCATGTTTTGGCTATTGTTGACATTGCTGCTATGAACATTGGGGTACATGTGCTCCTATGCATTAGCATTTCTGTATCCCTTGGGCAAATCCCTAGCAGTGCTATTGCTGGGTCATAGGGAAGTTCTATGGATAGTTTTTTGAAGAACCTCCACACTGTTTTCCAGAGCAGCTGCACCAGTTTACATTGCTACCAACAGTGTTGGAGGGTGCCCATCTCTCCACACCCTTGCCAGCATCTATAGTCTCTTCTTTTGTTCATTTTAGCCACTCTGACTGGCGTGAGGTGGTATCTCAGTGTGGTTTCGATTTGTGTTTCCCTGATGATGAGTGATGTTGAGCATCATTTCATGTGCCTGTAGGCCATCTGGATGTCCTCTTTGGAGAAGTGTCTGTTCATGTCTTCTGCCCATTTCTTCACTGGGTTATCTGTTTTGTGGGTGTGGAGTTTGGTGAGTTCCTTGTAGATTTTAGATACTAGTCCTTTATCTGATATGCCATTTGCCACTATCTTTTCCCATTCTTTCAGTTGCCTATTAGTTTTCTTGATGGTTTCCTTTGCAGTGCAGAAGCTTTTTATCTTGATGAGGTCCCAAGAGTTCATTTTTGCTTTCATTTCCCTTGCCTTTGGGGATGTGTCGAGTAGGAAATTGCTGTGGTGGAGGTCAAGGAGGTTGTTTCCTACTTTCTCCTCAAGGGTTTTGATGGTTTCCTGTCTTACATTCAGGTCCTTCAGCCATTTTGAGTTAAGAAACTGGTGTAAGAAAGTGGTCTAGTTTCATTCTTCTGCATGCTGCTGTCCAGTTCTCCCAGTACCACCTGCTAAAGAGGCAGTCTTTTTTCCATCGGATACTCTTTCCTGTTTTGTCAAAAATTAATTGGCCGTACATTTGTGGGCCCAGTTCTGGGGAGAACCACTGTTTTAATCCAATCTTGTTCTATGGACACATCTAAAGACAACCTGTATGTGAACTATATGAACATAGGAATAGTTTCACCTTGTACAAGCATATTTTTTTAAATTTATTTTCGAGAGACAGAGAGAGACAGTGCAAACAGGGGAGGGTCAGAGAGAAAGGGAGACACAGAATCTGAAACAGGCTCCAGGCTCTGAGCTAGCTGTCAGCTGTCAGACGCGGGGCTCGAACTCACAAACCATGAAATCATGACCTAAGCTGAAGTCAGACCCTCAACCAACTAAACCACCCAGGCGCCCCTCACCTTGTACAGCATATTTTTTTATGACTAGTTCTGTAAGACTGTTTTAATAGGCAACAGCATTGTCCTTTAATTCAGATACAATTTAAGACATTACCCAAAACTAATATTTTTGAACAAATTTAGCTTGTGTAAGAAATAATTTTATTTTGCTTGTTGTAAGAAGACAGTTCCAAAACCATATTTAAACCAAGAAAAACAGTATCAATTAAATCCTTTATAAGCTTAACATGTAGAGAATGTTTAGGGAATAATGGACACCATCCAGTTGAAAAGGCTTCCTCCCGATATGATACAACCATTAGCAAGATCAAAAAGTCTCTCAAGATTGAAGATAGATGGCAGCGAGATATCAAATGGGACCTGAGAAGAAGCAAAAAGTGTTCATGAAGTTCATGGTTTCAAACTGTTGGCTGAAGCAAAGTTCTCAAACACACAAATACCAATGCCATATAATGATTTTATGGGAAAGATATTTAACTCTTGCCTAAGGTAAAATGCAAAGTTTCATATCTCTGCACTGCTGAAATGTCACACATATCATTTTATATCCTATTAAGATTCATAGATTAGCCTATAAAACAGCAGATACTTCTAGAAATATGGACTATTTGCATTTCTATAGTCACTGTGTATGATTCTACAGGTGGGACTTTGGCCCTGTTCGTACTGAAATGCTTTCCTGCATTAACAGGTTGTCCAGTTGGCAAATCTCCCTGTCTCGCTTTGAGCTTAAGTCCTGTCACCGTGAAGCGAATTATGTTTGGAGCTTACTCTCTCTGAAAAAGGCACTAGGAAACCATGCCGAGAACCAGCGCAGCCAAAGTCACCTGAACAAAACTAAAGATGGAAAATAAGACTGCTTTTATGATCACAGCACCGGCTATTTCATTGAGAGAGAGGCAAGGAGAGAATAAACAGGAAGGAAGGAAAAAATGTTTCCTGGGGACCTACTTTAGGCAGATCTAGATACTTTGGAAGATGAATGAGCAAATGTCATGTAGAATGACCATAACAGATTAGATCCTTCTGGGCCTAAATGGTGGAAAGAAATTAGAAGACATGTTTTATTAATTTCCTGTTCAATTGTTAAATGAAACTTTTATTCTTAAGAAAACTCAGTGAACCTAGAAGTGGAGACTGCCTTTTATTTTTTTCTTCACTTTGTTGGATTAAAATATGACAGAAGTATTCCAGTACTTTTCTATAACTTAATAAGGAAGTGAAAAAACTTAATAATGTCCTCCTTTCTAATTCAATCCTGAAGTAGTAAGTATTACTAGTTTGAGGAGCATCTTTCCAAAACTTTTAAAATCCTCTAACAAATAAATGTATATTCATGTGGGTTTTTTCTTTTCCCTTTTTTCTTTCCTTTGCTTTTTTCGAAATGGGATAACTAAATTTCCATTCTTTGCTTTTTTTTACCAATATGTAAGAGGAATCCTTTAATCAACTAAGGGAGGCAAGGTTTAAGAGTGTGCCTTCTGGAGTAAGACTGTTTTGGTTCAGATTCAGACCTTTCCATATACCAGCTATGTGAGCTTGAGTGAAATATTTGATCCGTTTGAATTTTAACTTCCTCATCCACGAAATAGAAATAATATGTAATTGTCATTGTTATTACAACATACTGCTGTTACAGGATGAAATGAATTTATACATGTAAATACTTAGAACGGTGCCTAGCACACAATGAACACACAATAAAGGCTACACATTACCAACAAGGTCGAAGACATTCTTTTTAATGGCTACATAACAATGCATGGGATGGCCGGATCCTGATTTATTCAATCACTCACCACAGAGGTTGTTTCTAGTTTTTTGTACATGCTTGTCTATTCATATACATCACTGCATACACATGCTTTTATTTCTGTACTTACTACTGATTCCCCAAGATGGTTTGGTTTAGTCAAAGGGTATTTGTATTTTACATTTTAACATTTCTTTTATCTTTTTAATTTTATTTTCTTAGAGAGTGCGTGCGAGCAGGGGAGAGGAACAGAAGGGGAGAGAGAGAAACCTTAAGCAGGCTCCATGCTTATGAACCTGGGATCATGACCTTAGGTGAAACCAAGAGTTGGATGTTCAACCAACTGAGCCACTCACATGCCACAAATTTTAACATTTCTTGCCATATTTCTTTCCAAACAGGTTATGGCAATTAACGTAGATACCAAATTGACCCAGCTCTATTTGTTGAAAAGACTGTTCTTTCCTTACTGCACTGCAAAGCCATTTTTTACATAAACCATGAGACCACATATGTGTGGATCCCTTTCTGGTCTATATTTTGCTCTGTCAGTCTATGTCTATACTTACTCTAATCTCACACTATTATTACGGCTCTTTCATAAGACTTGACACCTAGAAGTATAGCTCCATTAGCTTTGTTCTTTTTTAAAATGTTTTTGGCTATTCCATGTCCTTTGTATTTCTGTGTAAATTTTCAGATACTACTGTAAATGATAGCTTTTTAAATTTTTTATTTATTACTTTTTTCTGCTATACAGAAATAAAAATTATATGTACATTCATATGCATACACCTACTTCATTAAATTCACCTAGTCATTCTAGGAGTTTATCCAAAGACTATTTTGGATTTTCTATGTCTATAAATAATAAGAACTTTATTCCTTCCTTTCTCATACTTTATTCCTTTCTTTTTTCTTCTTTACTTCACTGGCTGTGAATCCCTATGCAGTTTTAATTAGAAATGATGATAGGATGTCATAAACACAGGACTAACTGACTTTTTTTTCACTTTATTTTTTATTTATTTTTTAATGTTTTTAATTTATTTTTGAGAGACAGAGACAGCGCGAGCAGGGGAGGATCAGAAAGAGAGGGAGACACAGAATCCAAAGGAGGCTCCAGGCTCCGAGTTGGTGTCAGCCACAGAGCCCGAGGTGGGGCTCAAACCCACAAACCATGAGATCATGACCTGAGCCGAAGCCGGATGCCTAACCGACTGAGCTACCCAGGGGCCCCTACTTGACTTTTCAATTCAGGGAAAGGGGGAAGGTTTATTTAATGAATGGCATTGTAAAACTGTCTACTACTAAAATTCATTCTTTTCTTTACTTACATCCCCTACTATTTTTGTTAAATGTATTTCTAGGAATTTTATGATTTAGTTATTGTGAATGTCTTAAAGTTTTGTGAAAACTTTAAAAGTTTAAAGTTTAGTGAAAATCCTAAATTTATCTCGCAGCCAAAATACATCAATGCTAGAAACATTAAGAGAATCTGAATGCGCTTTAGAAAGTCAGAGTTACATCTTTTCCCCAGAGAGCTCAAGATTTTACAAATGAGGATTTACAGGATTCCAAATAAAATGGCAGAGTTAAAAGATAAAGTATTTCTTTAGTCATGTTTCTTGACCTGTAGCTACTCAATCTTGATACCGAGACAGTTAAAATGAGTCCATATAATGTCCTATAATGTGAACACACTCGTGAGGCTCAGAGACTTGAAGTGACTTGCCCAAGCTCCCTCAGCTAGTATCAGAGCCAGGATCCACACCCAGACACACTGGCTCCTCAAAACACGTTCCCAACCACTCTGTGGCACTGCCTGTCCCTTGCTGCCCAGACTGGCCCCTGAGGTCCCTCCGGGCATGGCTTGTGTACCAACCACGGAATGCCCCTGCTCCCCGAAGCCTCTGCTCCCAATCCCACCTGATTTCAGTCTCCTGCTCCTCCCGTGGCCTCTGTGGCACTCTGGACCAGGGCTTCCATAGGGAATTTCTCAAGTAAAGTTAAGCTTTGGTGAAATAACTGAATTTCTTCTTTTGTCATTCAACAGAGACAGGATTAGCAATCATATAATCATGGAAGAGTCTTTTATATCGTTTGTAAGTAGCTTTGAGTCTGAATTGTCCTGGATAAGATACCACAGAATCTGGTTTCCTTTTCCTAGATTAAGGAAGGCTTTGTAGAGAGAAAGGAAGGAAAACAGCTTGGCAGGAAAGCAGACTGAAAATTAGTTCAAGTAGGTTAAGTTTAAAGGAACAGTATTAAATAAATGATGATGGTTCTGGCTGCCTAGAAAGGATGGAAGTCTGAAATAATATGAAGAAAGGAAAAAGTTAATCAGATTGAGAAACACTGAAAGGGTTCATTGCCAGGACTTGAGCTTGTCTTGGGGGCGGGGGGGCGGGGGGCAGTGCCTTGTGAAAGTCATTGGAGAGTTAAGGTTATTTGCCAATGCTATATTTTATAGAAGTGTCTGTGTGAAAACTAGATTCTATCATAATGAAGGATTTTATTACTTCTGTTCTTTTGTTCCAATAATTTTCCTTGATTGACAGAAAAAACATACCATCTTCAAGTATCAGTGATTCTTCTCAATCCAGTGAGTTTTTATTGAGCACCTACACTAAGAATTCTTAGTTCTCTCAGCACAGTGTCAGTTGCCTTTTCGTTGGTTCTAAGTGTTAATGACCAAGGAAAATGGGAGAAAGCTAAATTCCCTCTAGTCAATTAATGTTTGCCTAACCTTGTAAGCGGTAAGCAGGTTATCAAAAACTATAGGTTTTGCGATATGGATGGATTTAACTTTGCCTCCTTTCAAGAATTGTAAAACACAGGGAGCCACAGCCATGAAAAACAAAAAAAAAGTTTAAAAGCTTTCGGGTAGAAAAACAAATGCTGTTTTCAGCCGGCATTCTCACATATAGGTTTCTGTACCATGTTATAGGTCTATCTCAATATGTCACCTGAGTCTTTGAAGTTAATAATTTATTGGGTTTTTTTCAGACTACGGAATAAAAAGCATTCTAAGGTAAAGGATAATAGGATACTGTCTTCCTTAAGACTCAGTATCATGAATGACCAGCAGTAACAGACATTATCCTCCCTGATCTGACAGAAGTAGCACCCAACTCTTAAGGTGAGGAGGGTTTGTAATGCAACTCTGCCAGATCTCAGGACTGTTGTAGGTTAACAAACTTGAGTAAAGTGGAAAATCATTAACCGGCTCTTTTGGCTTCTGTAAATTGCTTTCTCAATGTATCTCCCCGTTCACTGTTCTGACTACCTGTGTGGTAACGGCTAAAACATTAAGATAAAAGCCTATGTAGCTCCCTGTTAAAGTTATCAGAAGGTGTAACTTCCGCCTGCTTGCTAAGCTCAACCCCGCCCCTTTTACTAAGACCTGGCAAAGACAGGGTTAACTGGTGAGAAATCGTCCCCATCAGGCAATATCTTAGATGTATAACTATGGTTGGTCATTTTAAAGAGACAAAGAGCCTTGGAGTGGTGGGTTCCCGCCAAAGATTGTGTTTGTGTATTACAATGTAATTGGCTACCATGGAATGCTATGGATTGTAATTGGTTAACTCAATGATGACTTGTTCTGTCCACATAATCTCACTGCCGCCTTTGTTCGGGGCCATTCTCTGCTCCTTAACACCAGGGAGATCAGGTTTGGCCTGGCAGTAAATAAAGCATGCAGTCATAAAATAAAATCATGCCTCGCTTCTATTGGGAGTTGGTGGTCTTTTCGTAAGCACCCCATAACAAGGACATTTCACATTTTGCTGGGAACAAGATTATCTTTTTCATCACTCTAATTTTGGGATAATAAAACTTTAAATATGACAGGAAAAAAGGTTTTTTTTTTAACATAATATGAGATCAAAGGGTCATTTCGTAAGATGGTAGAAATCTTCTAAAATTAAATTTTAAAGAAATAACATTATTATAAAGACACCTTACTGAGAACAAGAAATTAGAAATTAAAGATGGGATTGGGAGAGAAGGCATTTGTACAGAGAATTGTTTCAAATGTCACACTGTCTACGAATAGGATCGATTCTTCATAAACCTTCATCATCACCACGCTGTCGTCACTGTCACTACCCCACCACTGAGCCTGGCCGTGCATGGCATTTCCTTGAGCTCTTGAACAGAGTTCACCTTTTAATAAAGGACAATTTTTGCTCAGACACGTTGTCCTACATGCACAGGAAACCAAACGTTTAATTTAGTCAGTTCAAAAATTGTTCAGCAACACTAAAGGGCCCCGTCTTTTCTCATACCTAACAAGATGCCAAAGATGTTTTGAACAAGGGCCTCTTTATTGGAGCACATAAAGAATGCCGCGACGAGGGAAGGTATATTGAGGGGACTACATCCATTGAGTGTATGTTTAAAAACCAATTTTAGGTTTTGTTCATAGTTTACAGCTGTGGTATAAAAAGAAATAAGTAATTGGCCTTTGTCCCAGGTTCCTGACATAAAGCTCCTAAGATCCTTGGGAATTTTCCTTCGTATGCTAATAAGATGACTGTGGGGACAGGGGCCTGATAGCTTCAGGGGATGGTCGCCTGGAAAACCAACTGTGTGACTGAAGGATGGAACTTCCAGCCCAGGCCCTGACCTCTGGGGAAAGAAGGAGGGCTGGAGACTGAGTTTGATCACAAAGGCCAACCGCTTAATCAATTGAGTCCATGTAATGAAAACCTTCTTAGAAACCCAGTAATGACAGGTTTCAAGGAACTTCTTATTTATTTTTTTATTTATTTTGAGAGACAGACAGAGACAGAGTGAACAGGGAAGGGTCAGAGGGAGGGGGGGACACAGAATCTGAAGACAGGCTCCAGGCTCTGAGCTAGTTATCAGCACAGAGCCCGACACGGGGCTCGAAACCACGAACCCGTGAGATCATGACCTGAGCCGAAGTCGAACTCTTAACCAACTGAGCCACCCAGGCGCCCCTCAAAGAATTCTTGGTTGGTGAACACGTTGATGTGCTGGGAGAGAGGAACACGCAGAGAAGGAATCGACGCTCTGCCCTGTACCCCACCTTGATCTTGCCCTATACATGTCTTGTGTGGGACTGTTCCTCAGTTGCATCCTTTATAATAAACTGGTAATTGTAAGTGAAGCACTTTCTTGAGTTCTGTGATTCATTCTAGTGAATTACTGAATCTGAGGGTAGTAGGTGGCATCTGAAGTGGGGGCAGTCTTGGATTAAACCTGTAATCTGTGGAGTCTACTCTAACTCTGGTGGTGTTGGAACTGACTCAAATGGTTAGACACCCAGTTGGTGTCAGAGAGTTGAGGAATTAGCTGGTGTCAGGAAAAACCACCTAATGCCTGGTATTCTGTAAATTAGGGCAGTGCTCAGCTAGTGAGTGTCTCTGGGGGCCTTTGGGACCTTCTTCTACACCCGCCTCCTCCTTGGCAGCTACTGCCCTCCATACCCCTTCTTAGGCCAAGCTGAGGCACCACTCAGCGCTAGAGCTGGCAGTGATGTCTCCATTACGGGTGTGTGCTTTGCCTTTTACAAGGAACTATTTAAGAAACAATCCTGTAAGGCCAAAAGAGATCCTTAAGAAAAAAGTAGGAGTTTAGGCTGTACATACCAGGCTTATTCTAACTGCTCAAGAGACTAAGGCCCAGAGAAAAGAGTCTTTGAAATGTGACACCCTGTTGTGCAGAAAGAACAGCTACTTTCTCCCTCTCTCTCCAGGAAAGCACTTTTCAGCATATAAAGAACTAATAAAGGGTCTCAAACAGGGCAAATCCCCTCTAAAATATCAAAAGCTCTAATCAGAACAGGAAGGATGAGTTATGCAACCAACAATGAAGAGCATGGGGCATAAAGGCTAGATGCAAGTTCATGGCCAATGGTTCAGTGCTTATAATCAGGGGTTTGGGGAAAGAGGTAAAGGAGAAGTGTCTTGGATGGAGGATTTAACAGAAATGCCTGGATCCAATGTGTTATAATACTGAATGCTTATTTCTTGTTCTCTGTAGAGATGCAAGAGCACAAATTCTAAGCTAGTACTTATACATGATTATATCATTTTACATCACTGCCTTTATTTTGGGAAGACAGTTTTAAAGCTTTACCAGGTCCTTGTTTTTCTACTCTGAATAAAAAATACTTTTTCTAGAAAGAAAGCCAGCATTGATGGAGGATTGCAAATGGGCTAGAGTCTTTGTTTATGGCGTTTATTTCATTTGTAAATTAAGTGTTAAATGGAGGTCAAGAGAAAATGTGGTTGAACTATGGGGTCACATTGTAGAATGTCATTTTAATTATGATTGGGTGACATGCGTATGATGTTTTCTCTTTACTTCTACGTTAGAAATTAAACTTTAAGCCAGAAAGTATGCTTCTGAGTTCCTTTGAAATTCTTCTTATTCCAATAAATAAAGATTAATTGAGCACTCATGTATTCATCACCAGTCAGAGATTTCTTTTTTTTTTTTTTTAACTCATTGCTGAGGTTTCAGTTCCTGG
>PJEM01006951.1:33879-103321 GCA_004023845.1 Helogale parvula
GTGTCAGGTCTTTGTACCCCATGTCAACCAGACTTCCCTCCCGCCCCAGAAGGAGGCCATCTCTTTTTCCCCATGGCAGTTCCTGGAGAGGGTTGAGAACTCAGGGCTGTCAGCACATTTCCCAGAGCTTGGAAAAAAAGCTCTTCAGTCCTGAAGGGAGATCTCGGGGCCTTGGTGAAGGGGCATGAGAGGCACAAATATTTAATTCAATGGTTAACTATAGAACCATTAAGCAACTGGCAATATGGCAAAAAAAAATATACTAGTGTATAAGTAATATAAGCAAAGGGAGATTTAAAGTAATAACTAAGTAAGAATTTTTATACCAGACTTCCAGATGCTGCTTACTTTTCTGGGTCATGGTAGAACAAGCTTAATGCATTTTTCAGTAAAACTCCTATTAATCATGTTATTTGATTGCCCTGAGGAACAGTCCCTTCTGGAGTACGAGGAGAAGAATCAGAAAACAAAGAGTAGGAGAAAGATTCAGAAATAATTTCTTTCCTCAATATCTATCCATAAACTTAAATATGAAGAACTTCAATAATTTCACCTAAGCTTAATTTACTTGGAAAATTCCCCATGGTACCCTTAGAAGCTTCCATAAAATTTCTAAAAGTCAAAGCTGGGAAAGGGTCCATAATGCCATGGAGCCCACAGGAGGAGCAGGAGATTGAAGTCAGCTGGGATTGGGAGCAGAGGCTGCAGGGACAGGAGCATTCCATGGTTAACACACGTGTTGTGCCAGGAGGGACCTCAGAGTCCAGTCTGGGCAGCAGGGGGCAGGCAGTGCGGCAGAGTGGTTAGGAATGCGTTCAGAGGAGTCAATTTGCCTGGACGTGGGTCTTCTGACACGAACTCGCTGAGGTAGCTTGGGCAAGTCACTTAAACTTATCACGTGTAATATAAGGATAATCATAGCATCCAGAAACAGCAACCTAAAGTCAAATGCTGAACTTCAGAACGTGTGTGTCTGCAAAGCCCTTTTTGTCTTCCAAGGTAAAAGGTTCTGGGGATTAGAAGGTGGTATCTCTGAGGGTCCATGATTCTGCCTACCACATGGGTAATTAAATAATATGGTTTCACTCATAAGAACATCCTATTTATATCATATCTGCTCAACAAAGTTTGGGTCACTAGAGTTATTGAATTCTTTCTATTTAAAAATTCATAGCATCATTGCGACAACATGGTTGGAGCTCGAGAGTATAAATACCAAGTAAAATAAGTCAGTCAGAGAAAAACAAATATCATATGATTTTACTTGTATGTGGCATTTAAGAAACAAAGCAAATGAACAAAGGAAAAAAGAGAGGGAGGGAGAGAGAGAGGCAAACCAAAAAACAGACTCTTAACCATAGAGAACAAACGGATGGTTACAGAGGAGAGGGAGGGTGGGAATGCGTGAAATAGGGTATTAAGAATACACTTGTGATGAGCACTGAGTAATGTATAGAACTGTTGAATCACTACACTGTACACCTGAAACTAAAATAACACTGCATATTATCTATACTGGAATTAAAATAATAAACCAATCAATCAAAATTCATGGCATTCCTGTAAAATGTCTATTGTTCCCAAAGTTATCAGTGTTCACTATAATATATACTGGTTCCTCTACAATTCTCCACATCCTTCCATCAGGTTGAAGTCAATATGCTATAAATAGGAATTATGATAGCCATTCCATACTGGCTCTTGGAAATGGTCACCCTAATTTCTTGTCTAAACTGGGACATAAATAAAAAATAAAAGGAAAAAGGAAATAAAAGGAGAGTAAAAGGATATAAAAGGAAGGTTTCTTAAACATTATTCCAAATCAACAGGTATACTTTATGACCATCCCGGGCCAACCGCGATGAAGGACCACCCTACTTAAAAATCTCCAGTGAAGTCTTCCAGCCCTCCTCCCTTGCAGTGGTGATGTTGGAGGCCATGCCGTCCAGAAGCAGAGCTACAAGTGGAAGGAGAGTCGCCCAAGCCTCACTGAACTTTGCATGAAAAAGAAATGAACCTTTATTGCCACTGAGATTTGGGGTTTATTTGTCAGCACAGCATAACCTCCCCCATCCTGTCTAAAACACCCAAGCTCTGGCAAGTGTGTCTTTCCCTTATAGTATATTCACAGGGGGTGGGGGGGGGGCGGGAATTTCATCAGAGGGAGGGTTTAACTCCACTTAAAGGTCAGGACTTTGAATCTCAGCGGCAAAGAAATGCTGTAACTGGGCACACTGAAGCTGGGCTCCCTCCTGAAGGGCAGTGTCCAGTCTGCCTGTGGGCTTCTGACCCGGGATACAGAAGTGAAAACCCCAGAGTCTGAACAATACTTGGCACTTCTTGATGCTTTTTTATGAAGGAGATTACTGGGCTTACAGTCTGGCAACTAGAAACAGGAGGCTCTTCTTTTGAAACAAAGGCTTAATACAGAACATGAAGTATGTATTTTGTTTATGGGACTTTGATGCTTAGAACCAAAGCATGACAGGCTTTGTCAATTAGTAGCTTCCACTTGCGGTAGCAAACCGGAGGGCAGACCTCTTGTGCATGATGTGGAAAGAAAAACTGCTCATGCTGACTTCTGTATACATATCAGCACATACAGCACGCTGCTGCAAACTGTGGCCAACACTGACCAGCCATTTCTGATAGAAAGTCTAATAGAGTTTACAATCTATGAAGGAGTTTCACATAAATCATTTCACTGAACTCTTTTTAAAAAATGTCTAACTTGAGTATTTAGCCTTTGTCTGTCAATATTAGTAAGAGAATGCTCAGAAGAAAGGGGCAAGAAAAGAGGAAAAGGCCAGATAGGAGGAGGGGAAAGGATGGAAGAAGGTGGAGTGAAAATCCACTACTGAGCTTCCCTGAATGTTTGTTGTGTGCTGTGTGCCGGGTACTGCATCAGGCACTGTTGACTAATGATAATTCTGTGGCTAAAATAAAATGTTCATCAAAAGTAGAGTTTAATAGCTCTCTGGAGGATTATACTGAGTGAAAAAATGACACCCCCCCCCCAGAGGTTACATACTGCATGGTTCCTTTTATATAATATTCTTAAAATGACAAGATTATAGAAATGGAGACCACATTAGTAATTGTCAGAAATGAGGGATACTGGTGGGGGGGTAGGAAGTGAGGTATCTATAAAAGGACAACAAGAGGGGACCTTTCGGTGACAAAATTGTCCTGTATCCTGGTATTAATGTCAGCATCCTGGTGGTGATATTGCACTACAGATTTGTAGGATGTTACCACTGGGAAAAAGCTGGCTAAAGTCTACACAGGATCTCTATATTATTTCTTATAATTGCAAGTGAATCTATAATTACCTTAAAACAAGAAGTTTAATTAAAAAAAGATGGAAAAATAATGTTAATAATACATTTATTAAATGCCCAATTACTCTTTTGAAAATTAGCAAATATTTAAGTAGGCCAAAAGCCACTAATGAAGGAAGTTTCTAATGGTCAAGTAAACCAAGCCTCATTTCACATTAGTTAAGGCTGGAAAAGATAAAGAAGACCACAGTGTACTGAATGCTTACCAATGGCATTACACTGACACTATACGAAATGTGTTGTGTGTTTTTTCTAACGTAATTCTCTGTGAGGAGAATGTACGGACAAGAAACTGAAGCACAGAGATGTAAAGTAACTTGCTCACAGTCATACAATCACTAGATGGTGAAACCAAGGATTAAATCATGGTTTTATTCACTAAGATACCCTGCTTCTGAGGCCTTCAGCTGACTCTATAGACCTGAAGTCTTTAAGGACTGATGACCTGTCCACAAGGGGGCGCTCTTCCCACCGTACCGCGTTCCCGCAGGTGGTTGAGAATGGAAGGGCATTAGCGCCTGAGATGTAGGCAGAATGTGAGCAAAAGTCTTGAATGGCTAGTGTCCAAAGTATCAACAAGGAAAATGGGTACATTTACACCTGTTCCTTCTTTGTGGGTTTATTTTAATATAAAGTACATTTGTGCAGAAAATTTCTGAATCTTGCCGATTGACTCAGCTATATGAGGCAAAAGTCAAAATCCTCCTAACATGAAGATAATCGCATTGTTAAGGGCACAGTTTGTTAATCCAGACAAAACCACTTGGCAAAATGAATGAAGTTAAGTGAAATTAAATGTTTAACTCAGTTTTCAGCAAATTGGAAAGCAATCAACAGATTTGCTAAGGAGACCCCTGCATTCCCCTCCTCCGAAGCTCTCCAGAGTAACGAAACTTTAGGAAGCCGTCTCCTTGGTTCTGAACTGCTCTTCGATCCTGAACGAAGCCAGGCTTGCTTGATCCAGCAGTCCACATGCTTCTTGCTACTTAGATGGTAAGTACACAATATCAGGTTCGTGATTATATTCTGGTTTAAATTATATCCAAGTATCATTATACCAGCAAATTGCACGTCTAACAAGAGTAGGCCCAGCACTTTGAGCACAGATAGCACAAAAGCTCTTGGTTCTGTGATGAGCGAGAGTGTATTTCACCTTGACACTATTGCTGGCAAATCTCTGAGAGATGAGCATTTTGAAAACGCTATAAACAGCTTAGCCTTTTCTTAGCATTTTGAAGAGCACATTAATAGCCTGGCCTTTTCTTAAGGGCTTTCTTTTTCCCTTAGCCAAATTTGACAGCTAGAAGTGAGCAGTGAGAGGATGGAATCAAAGTCAGGGCTGTGTTTTAAAAGCAGTGTGGAACTGATGTCATCCGGCATTGTCTTCAAAAGAATATAAGAATATTAAGTGGATGTCTCAGGAACTTAAACACAAAGGAGACTCTTCACTTGAGGACAGAATGATAATGTTTTCACAGAAGAAAGATGTAATTCTAGATGCCCATAAAATCTATTCAGACAGCTTTTGGCGGGCACAAGAAGAAGAAGAAGAAGAAGAAGAAGAAGAAAAGAAATGAAAATCTGCACCTCTCAACTTAACCAAAGAAGTTATAATATTAGTAAAATTAAGTTTTAAATACTAAATAAACACCTACCATAGACTATGTGAAACCTTAAAAGCCAATGCTGTGACAGTTTAAAGAGAATATTGTTATTGCCACTATTTGGAAAGTTCTGCTAAAAAGAAACCAAGAGGCACATAGTAATGTAATAAAATTAGCAGGAGGAAATTAAATAGCTTAGCATCGCCCTCCAGGATTAAACAGGCTAAAAAAAGGGAAGTAGAGACTGTCCCACATGAGTTGGGACTATACAGCCCCACCCACTACCCAGAGAAACCTCCTAGGTCACTTCAAAGGCTGCTTTGAGAACCCTCTTGGTTTATCTTCTACCCTCTTGGTATAAACACACTCAGAAACTTCAGGACAGTTACCGAGCATCTTTGGGGAGAGTTGCTGACTAATTTTAAAAATTGCCTAAGCTAGCTGCCCGGAGCGGCCTCTCCTCGGAGTAGGAAGACGCCTACGAATTGGGAGAGCTTTTCTGGATGTTGTGGCAGATTGCGTTTCCCCAAAATGGTTGCAACAATAGCTCCCGACCCACATGCCCTTCTTATAATTTGACATTGACTCTCCTCCCACCAGGAGGTGGAATCTGTGTTCAACCTTGGATCTGGGTGGATTTGGGACCAGCAGGGAAAAGCCATTATGTAACTTTAAAAGCTAGGGCATAAACAGAGCTTCTGTCTGGTTCTCTTGGAAGCCTCATTCTTGAAACCCAGACACTACACTGCACTGAGGCCCAACCGGGCACACCGAGGTCACGTGTCATGTTCTGGCCCACAGCCAAATCTGCCTTCCCAGCCCCTCGCCAACCGCCAGCATCAAGCACCAAACCAAACTCGCCTTTGACCCTTCAGGGATCCAAGCCCTCAGAAACGGAATCATCCTCAACCTTCAGGTCTATCCAGCGAATGCCCTAGATAGCACGGGGTGGAGACCAGTTGTCCGGCTAGGTCCTTTCCAAATACGTGACCGGCATTTTAGTGAAATGGTAGTCATTTTATGCCACCAAGTTTGGGGCGCTTTGTTGTGTAACAATAGTAACTGGAACAGATGAAAATGGGAAATATATGTGGTTAAAAGCGACCCGTTCCGAGCACTGGAATTATCGCAGCCTCTCTTTGCGGAAGGTACGCAGAGGCTTTGTCTCAGGCATGTTGTTGTTCTACAACAGCCGCTCCTCGGCTTACGGGAGTCTACCTCCAGGTGAACTCAGAGAGCTCTTAGATGATGATAATAACGTTTTGCTTCGGATGGTGCCAGGCACTGTTCTAAGAGTTTACATGGATTCATTCATTGGATCCACACAACAAATCTTTCAGGTAAGTACTATTTTTATTCTCATTTTACAAATAGGGAAACTGAACCCTTGAGGTTAAACCACCTGCTGAAGTTTGCACAACTAGCAAACATCAGAGCTGGGCTGGGATTTGGAGCCAGGCAGTTGGGCTCGCAAGCCTGTGCACTAACCACCACACGCACCACTTCCCAAATGCTGCCTCTAACTCTCCCTCAATCCAGCCCCTCCCTCTCCATGGCCAAGAGCGTTCAAACTGAAAAAGTGGGACACTGCAGGCTTTGGTGTCAGGATAATGGTTCGGTCACAGGCTCTGGAGTCTGCCAGTCTTGGCTGGGACAGTTACCAGCTGCGGTGACTTTGGGCAGGTCTTTTAATCTCTGTTTCCTCTTCCCCTCCATGCCCCCCAATCCCCGCCCTTCTATAAAAAACAATCATGCATTTTAAAACCACAACCCTCTTCTTCATTAAGCATTCGCCTTATTCCTCCTTTCTAGACTGGCAGCCTCTTCAGGTCAAGGACTTGGTCTTTCTCACTTCTGATTGCTCCAGTGGGGCCAGCACGGAGCCAGGTGCTCTACTCAGTGGCAGCTCCTAACTGAGCTGCCTTTTTTTGTTGTTGTTGTTAACTTCTGTCTTTGTTTTTGTATCCAGGGATTTGGGGATTTGTTCTGTTCTTTCCATCCCCATGAACAAAGCCATAAATCATGCCCTTACCACTGAGCCTGCTGCCAAAACTAGAACTTGGGTTTACTGTCTCTTCTTTCAAAGGTCTTCCTAATCAGAGGAAAAGGTTTTCACAGGCACCCTTGATCATGTTTATATCTACCTAAGGATTCTCTGCTGCCTTCTGATCATTTTCCAAAGTAATTAAAACTCCTAACCATGGGCTACAGGAGCTTCTATTAACTTGATTTCTTATTGGGAACTATTGAACCCTTCTTAAAAGATACCACAAGGAATTTCTCACCTTCAGAATTATGCCAGGATAATACCAGAATATTAACTTATATTATTACTGAGGAGGGGTGCCTGCCCCCAGGCCTCTGTTTTGCCCTGTACTGTAATTACAGTTTGTTTTCCCCGCTAAGCTGAAGACAGGGACCTTGGTTTTTATTTCTGTATCCCAATGTCTAACCCAAAGGCTAGCATAGAAAAACACTTGACAAATGTTTACTATTCAAATGCATGAAGTTGATGAGCTCAAAGTCACTGATAATGTCCAGATTGCAACCCAGGGAGATCTCTGGAAGATGTGTATCAAGAGCATTCATTGATATAACAAGCATTTATTGAACACCTTCTTGGGAGCCAGTGTTGGGCAAGGCAGTGAGAATAAAAATGTAATAAGATCCAATCTTATTAACTAAGACCCACCTGCTCTAATAGGGGAGATGAATATGGAAGCACATCATTAGAACTTATTTTGGTAAAATCTAAGTACAGAGATCTAAACCATGGGCTTGAGAGACAGTGATAACAAGAAGGCAGTCTGAGTTAGGTTAACAGATTACATGTGTTATTTTCCATTTTTACATGATAACCCAGAAAAAGCTAAGATGCTAGCTAGTGTTGTGGAATGATCCTCCAGAGGACAGCCAGGGCCATGAGATCACAAGGGATCATAACGTCCAGGTGGTCACATGATAGAATCAATACCATCAAACACAAAATGAAAGATGTTGATGACTAAACTAAGATTGGCTAATATATCTGACACTGTGTTTCCTTATACCCTCTCTCTACTTCCACCCAAACCTGCTTAAAGATAATAATCATTTTAGTACCAACATGTGGTTGATGTCAATATATAAACATAAACATTAAAAAATGATCATTTTAAGAATCAGAAATAAGAGATCGTGCTTACACTTAACTCAATCATATGAAAAGGAAGGCACATGATGTACTTAAATAATGCAGTGGAAGTCATTAGAACTTAACTGTCATTAAGGATTTTTTTACATTAAAACTCAAGTTATTTTTAAGGAAACGTATTGAATAATTAAACTATTTTATGTGCAGCTGGGGCTTGAGAAACAATGACAGACATCAGGTCATCCTGGTGCTTTCTCAGAGAAGAAGGGAGGAGTTTGGGGATCTATCTGCTGCAATCCACCAAGCCTCTGGCATGGGGTCAGCTGCCTTGCTAGCACTCTCCTCTTGCAGTGACCTCTGTTGGCATTTTCCACTCCATGTCCAGGAAGGCAAGAGGGGTTGGAAAAAACCCACATAGATGCCTGGTTCCCTAACACATGTATGACTTCTAAAGCTCAGTGTGGTCTTCAATCCTCTTCCTTGTCCTCGGGCAGCTTCCTTGCTCATCACACCCAATGACTGTGAATGCTCAAGACCTTCATCTTCCCTTGGAGACCACACCCTCAGCCCTCCTGCCCACCCTACAAGAGGTAAACTTGCCTCCACTTCATGGAGAGTGTGAAAATCTTGGGTTATGAACTGCCCCAGCTTTTCCCACCCTTTTCTTATACACTCACTCACACTCCTCCCACCTTAATTTGCCACCCCAAGACCTAGAGAAAGAGGAGTCTTACATCTGTTCCCAGTCACTTCTCTGGCTTGTACTGTCAACATCTTTCTGTTCCCACCCTCTCCCCAAAGGTCCTGCCTCCATCATTTGTCCTTTTCTCTTCTAGAAAGGCAGCCTCCACCCCTGAGAGCTCCTTCCCCTTATTGCAGCCTGTCTCCTCCAGACTTCTCACCCAAACTGTCCTGAAGATTCATCTACAGGGGCAACTTTCATTCTGTCACATCTCACTCCTCAATTACCTGTAGCATCTGCTCCCCATTCTAATGAAACATTCGCTGGGTGTATTTTGGCAAAACATGCAGTTCTTGGATTTAAGCAGAACTGTATTTGACTCCTGCCTCCTCCACTTACAAGGTACAAAAATCCTGAACATGCCGTTTAATGTCTTTATTTCTAATGCGGGGATAATAATAGTAACCAACTTCATAGAGTTCTTGTAATAGTCAATGACATGCTGTATGTAAAACACCAAACAGTCGCTGCACATGCCATGTACTTGATAAAAATTATTGCTAGTAGTAGCATTTGCATTTTGATAATTATCATTGTTATCTGTCAAGCACTATGCTAGGTCCAGCTAGGAATCCTGAACTAAAGGAAATCCTACCAAATTCGTGCAGCCAAGAAAAATTAGTTTGCAACCTTCTCATACAATGTGTCTTATCTCTTGGCTTATGATCACCTTTTCCACCTTCAAACCAGGAGCTGCTCCTAAGAATTTCCTTCCATAGTGATTCTACATGACTCTGGTCAGCTCTGTACACACACACACACACACACACACACACACACACAGTAAATTTATTTGTATCATGTGAACCAATCAGAAAATATTTGATTTAGCCAAATGCAGGAACTTTAACCAACACTGCTTTGGCCACATCAGACGTATCTACACCAATGCTCTGTGGGCAGTTGGAACTCAATAATTACTGATGAGCAGACGGTTGTATATAATGACTTAGTCCTCCCCTTGGTCAGTCACAGCAAGAACAGAGAGCATACTTTTAGCATCATGTCTGAGTCTTACCTGACAACTTGGAAACTGCAATAATTTGAATCTATGTAGGCAAGGGAAGGATTGCTTTGTTGTTGGCACACCAGAAACGAAACCTAATGGTCATTTATATCCTGTGATAACTCACTGAGAAGGTTGGCATGGAGCACTCATTTCCCTTCTCCATCCATCTTCTTGCTATTCTCAGTGTTTCTGTCACAGGCTGTGTGTGGCAATATTCGTTTTAATTGGGAAGACGCAGTACCGGCGAAGGCGATTGTAATAGGTGTGTTCAGTAAGGAACCAAACTGCACAGCAAGATCTCATTTCAGTGACAAAAATAGCTTCACTAAGGCATGTAATTTTATTTGTCTAGCAATTTGGTTTCAGGAATAAGCCTCGGACATTCCCATGCCTCACCTCCCTGAGCACTACTAGGTAAGGCTCGCTGTCAGTGGAGGTATTAGAATGGGTTCAACTGGGGGCCCCTTTGGACTAGTGGACCCAGGGATCTCAAGTCAGGATCCTGCACTCTGACCTAATGCCTCTAGGATTCAACAGTGATTTACATCCCAGACAAAGAAAATGGTTCCTGGTTCTTTGTCTCTGTCTATCTGTCTCTGTCTCTTTCTCTTTTAAAGATTTCTCTTACGTAATCTCTACATCCAATGTGGAGCTCAAACTCACCTCCCCGAGATCAAGAGGCACACGCTCCACTGACTGAGCCAGCCAGGTGCCCTATCTTTCTCTATCTTTAACACTGTTCCTCTCCCTTTCTATCAATATTTCAAAACAAATTCCATCCTAAACATCTGTTTGAAATTAGTTGACTCAGGGATGAAGAATTCACACATGGAAAGCAAGACTATGGTAAGGATGAAAATGATGATGATACCTAAATAGCTAATAATTACTAAGCACTTATTTCTGTGAGGCTCTATTCCAGATACTTAACATGTATGATTTCCTTTAGTCCTCATGGCTGGGAAGAGTTAGAATTATTACTCCCCTCTTCAAGTATGAGAACACTGAGGCTTAGAGAGGTTAAATAACTTGTCTAGGGTCACACAACTAATAACCCTCAAGGCTAGGATTCCAACCCAAGTCTGTCAGATGCCAAGGCCCATTAATGCTATAAATCATGTGTCTTAAAGGACAGCCCCTTTTTCTGTGACCTGTTTTCAATCACAGTTTGTACAAAATTAGATTAAACTTTTTATTACAATTTCTCCCATGGCAAATCTATGTATTTCTGTAATACAAAATTACATTCCCATTTTAAAAATGGGAAAAAGGACATTAATGGCCAAATGAAACAAAAATTAAGGCAAATGTTAAATTTCAGATACTTAAAATAGGGGAATTTAATTCAATTCAAGAAAGAATGACCAAGAAATACACTGTACTAGGCACTGTGAGTATTCAAAAATTAAGATAGTACTGTTCCTGCTGCAAGAAGCTAATGATCTTGTGGGAGGAGCACAGTGTAATATTTCAGGTCTTACTTCAAATGGCATCTCCTAAGAGAGGTCTTCCCAGACAACCTTACCTAACCTGTCACCCATTCCTGGTTACTTTCTATCACAGGGGTTAGCAAACTTCTTTTTCTGTAAAGGGCCAGAAAATAAATAATTTAGGCTTTGTGTGCCATATGGTCTCTGTCAAAACCACCCAACTCTGCTGCTGTAGCTCATAGCAGCTATACATCATAAGTAAAGGAGCATGCTGTGTTCCAATAAAACTTTATTTACAAAACAGTCAGTGGGCCAGCTATAGCTCACAGGCTGTAGTTTGCTGACCCTACTCTAACATATCACTCTTTCTTTCTTTCATAACACTTAACAAATCTGAAATTACCCTACTTATTGACTTATTACTATTATTTACTCTTTCCCTCCACAAAAATGGCAGCTCCAAGACTGAGGTCCCTGCTGCTTATTCACAGCTGGCTCTCCAGGACCTAGAATGGGGTTCCTGACACATAGTTCACTCTAAATATTTTTCGATTGACTAAATTAATGAGTACTATTTCACAAAAGGAGAAACACTGATTGCCAACAAATATATAAACTACATTTGACCATATTGTTGATAAATATAAAATAATCGAAAATCTCTTTTTCTTTTCACTTATCATACCTAGAATGGTTAGAAAAAGAGGAGGAGGAAGGCGAGCAAGAGAAGGAGAAGAAGGGAAAGGGGAAGAGAGAGGAGTAGAAGGAGGAAGAGAGCATGTATCGATGAATGTGTGGTAAACTGGCCCCTCAACCACTGCTGATGGGAGAGAGTGTATGTCTAGAAGAACCGAAAGCAGGGGCTCAAACAGATACTTACACGCCCATGTTTGTAGCAGCATAATTTATAGCAGCCAAAAGATAGAAACAACTCAAATGACCATCCATCCACAAAACAATGGATAAACAAATGTGGCAAACCCACAAAATGGAACATTATTCAGCCTTAAAAAGGGGTGAAATACTGATACATGCTACAACAAGGATGAACTTTGAAAACACAGCTAAAAGGAATAAGCCAGTCACAAAGGAGCAATATTGTATGATTCCATTTATGTCAGGTACCTAGAGTAGGCAAATAGTAGACTAGAAGTAGAAAGTAGAATAGAGATTATCAGGAGCTGGGGGGAGAGAGAATGGGGAGTTATAATTTAATGGGTACAATGTGTCTGCAGTGATGAATACTTCTGGAGCTGGATGGTAGAAATGGTCACATAGCACTATGAATGTACTTAATGCCACTAAAGGGTATACTTAGAAACGGTTAGAAGTGTTAATTTTCTATTATCTATATCTTACTATAATAAAAAAGTGTATACACCTTTTTACTCCAAAATTTTACTCCTAAAGAAGTAACTCTGAGGAGATAATACAGAAGGGTGAAATATGCATATGCTAGAATCCATCAACCTCAAGATCCATGAATAGAAATCTAGCTGTATAAATAGAGCCTGACAACAAATACACAGCAGAAACTATTATGCAGGCGTTAAACATGACAAAGTAGACTCTTCACATAAAAATATCTCCGTAACATTATTGTTAAATGAAAAAAAAGCTACAAATGCATGTACAGTACAATCCCATTGATGTAAAAACTCTAAAGTTTCTCTATACGTGGAAAACACTTGAGATATTCTCCAGATGCCCATAGTTGGTTAGTCTCTGAATAGTACATTTGAAATTATTTTAAAATTATCCTCTTCATAATTCTCTGTACTTGATTTTTTAACAAAGAATATTTTTAACCAAAATAACATGCTATTATATACTCACGTTTATCACTTTTTCACATTAATTAAGGAGGGTTAGGCCCTTGATACTTTCATAACAGCTGTTTTCTGTCTTTCTGTTTCCATAGCAACAATAATACTTGCGAAAGAATCAGATACATTTTTACAAAAGATACATACCTTAGACAATGGTGTTGTATCTCTATCAGTCAAAAATAGACTTATTATTTCAGAGCAACATTCAATAATCATGTTCTAGAAATAAGAAGACAATATAGTAAGGTTTAACTTACTAGTATACTACCAGATAGTTTAGTTATGAACAATTTATTCCATTTGTCTTTTCTTACACGATCACTTAACCCTAATTCCCCAGGAGGAAATTTAGAGAGACTCAAAGGTCACAATTCCTTAAATAATTAAGGTTATTTAAAAAGATACAGGATGGTCACAACAGGTAAGATTTAATTATGAACAACACATGATTTCATTGTTAAAATTCATATGTTACAGAAGAATAACAAGTAAGGTAATTCACACCAAATTAAGGTTTGGAAAATCACTTTTCTTCTGTGAAGAGAACCCTGGGATGAAGAGATTCAGACCGCAGAAAGAGATTTTAAGTACAGAATAATAGCTGAGAATTAGAAAAAAATGAAAAAGCAAATGAAAAGGAAGCAAGAGTCAATATCATATGTTGTCACTGTTGATGGCACTGCCACAGCCCCTACTGTATGGACACAGCCATGTTTACGTGTGGACATCTGATCTACCCGGAGGCAGTGATGAACCAATTGGATTCTCTAGCATTTCATATAAGAAAGGATAAGAGAAGAGAGCTATAGTCAGTACTGACTATATGAGCTGAAGGTCCTGATACAAACTTGGAAAAGGCAGGCATTGGGCTAGATTTAAGACGGGTAAGAGAAGGAAAAAAAGAAAAAAGAAAAGATGAGTAAGAGAAGGGAACAGGGAGGAGTAAGAATTCACACCCCGCCGTAGGTAAGCACAGGCTTGGCTCCCGACTTACCAGTTCCATTTTCTGTGATGCCCATTGTGTTGGTTTCCAGTCCTTATGTATGAGCTTACTTAGCGTACCCCACCACATATTGCCTCCCACCACACCTACTTTACCTGAGTTAGTGTAAGTAGCCCTTCTTTACAAGACCATCAGAGAGCAACTATACCTACCTTGTGGTGTTGCCAGATCCAGCAACAATTCACTTTTATGGGAGCTTTAATACATACATTTACCAGCATTCAGAAATATGAAAATGATAAAATTCCATTAATTCTTATTTTTTAAACAATTTTTTAATGTTTATTTATTTTTGAGAGAGAGAGAGACGGAACACAGCCTGGGGGCGGGGGATGGAGCGGGGCAGAGAGAGACAGAGACATAGAATCTGAAGCAGACTCCAGGCTCAAGATGTCAGCACAGAGCCTGACAAAGGGCTCAAACCCATGGACCATGAGATCATGACCTGAGCCAAAGTCAAACACTTAACTGAGCCACCCAGGCACCCCACCTTAATTTTTAAATGATGACTGACCAGTCGTGATTAAAACCTTAAAATAAAGAAGCACAAAATTGAACATAGAAAAGATAAAAATCCAGAGTTTTAAAGCTATATATTAACAAATATATCCGAGATGCTGTGGAACACAAAGATGAAAAAACAGACGCTATCTTCACAGAGTGTGCAGTAGCTGAGAAGAATAGATTCATACACATCTAAATAAAATACCAAGTCGCATGTGGTCAGAACATGGATAGGAATAGGTTATAGGAGCCTAGGGATGGAGGAGAGAGGAATTATAAGGAACAGGGAAGACTTCCTGAAGGAAAGGTCATGAGAACTGAGCCTTGAATGAGTAATAGGATTTCTCAGAGAATGGGGACAAGGACGTTGTAGATGAAGAAAGGCATGTAAGTAATGGAATAGTGGATATTCAAGGAACATAAACATCTGATACGATCTTTACTATGGTGTGTATAGAGAGCATGGCAGTAAGAGTGATGAGAAATAAGGCTGAAGAGGTGAACTTATAACAGGACATGTAAAAGTAAGGAATTTGAATTTTATTACATAGAAAACTGACAGGCACTGGACTAAGGAAATAATGATCCAATTGCTTCAAAAAGATAATTCTGTCTATAGTTTAAAGGTGAGCTGGACTGAAAAAGAGACAAGAGAAAGAGAAATCAGCTCAGAGATTACTCAAACTGTTTGGGCAGGAAGTAATCATGGCTAGAAGTGTGCCAGCTTCAGTGGGATCATAAAGGATGGAGGGCAAGTAGGACACCAGCACTGATCAGGGAATACTTTCCTGTGAGGAATCTCTCAGGCTCTTCATCCACTTTAAGGATGAGGGGATATTCTTCCATCTCCACACTTACACTCCTCTTATTTATCTATATTTCTATATTTTTAATTGAGTTTTCAGGACTGGTTAAAGTATGTTCCCTTTCTGTAGGAAAGGTTTCAATAACAGCCATGATGGGTTACTGTCATGATTCCATCAAGAGCTATCAGCAAAATGAGACCGTGTACGTCACTAATCATTTCACACAACAGATGAAGACAGCAATGTTACCTGATAAATAAATGCCTTCCACTACCTGTCTCAACATTTATCAAGAGAAATTTCACCTCAACAACATCCTATTTCTTTGGCATTATTTGCAGTAAACCACATACACACACATCAGAAGTTGGCTGATTGGATATCTGGCTGTGGGAGATCTCACGTGACCTTGCTACCATAGAAGTGAAGACTTGAGCTCATCAGCCCAGGCACACAGCAGCCAGAGGTGTGCTGCGTGTGGTTGGCAGGGGGCTGGGAAGGTACAGAGTGACCCTTGTTCAATCTTTACCATTTCTCCCTTAAAAAGGAGCATTTGTTGATTCTCTGGAAAATGGTTTCCTGAGTTACTTCAGAAACAACCGTGCCAACTCTTTGACTTAGTTGTAATCCTCATCTTCTTTCACCTACTATATGGAAAAAACTTTCTAAATTTTTTCCATCCTCCAAACTCTTGCTTCCCTCCTCCCTCCTTCACATGCCACCAGCTTATGTCAGCTGATCCCAGGTGGATCATGAGATGCTTCCAGGTGCTCCCCTTCCCTCTCCTACCCCCACACCCAGCCCTGCCTTTTCACTGCCCTTGTCTAAAGAACAAAGTTTACTCACCATTTATTCATCCAGCACCTACCGTATGCATCCTAAGTGTCAGGAAGTGGTAATGACAGAAAGTGGAACAAGACAGAAAGAGCCCTTAAGGAGCCAATGGATGGTCTAGTGGGAAGAAAAGAAGAGACAGACTCTTACAGCACCATGTGGTGAATCATAGAGGAGGAAGCACTTAATTCCACCCAACTCTTCAGCCCCATCTCCTGCTACATTCACCCTGTTCTCCCATCAGAACAGGCATCTCATCGTCCCTTGAATATAACATTCAGTTCCATAACTTCACACCCCTTCTCTTGCTGTATCCTCAGTCTGCTATGAGTGCCCTCCACAGGTCTTCAACTACGAACTTCCCAAGCAAGGACTGGAAAGGCATTATGTGTCAGGCACTGGACTGAATATCAGAGATAAAATGATGAATAAGACTCCCAGGCAAAGGAATTCACAGTAAAGAGAGAGGAAGAGACATGTAAACAGATAACTTTCAAAATAATACAGAACAGTACAGGGTATTTTGGGTATTTTGTTGGAAGTTTGCATGTGGATGTCAGAGAGATACTAAAGAATATGACAGTTGGGAAATAGATGTAAAAGAAGTTTTGCCTTGTGTTATAAAAGAATTCCCTCTTGAATGTTCTTATGAGAGACTCCATAAAGATTTAGATTATTTTCGATGGTTTTGAACAGCAGATTGATGTTTCTTGGAATGACACATTTTGCTAAAAGAGGACCGCTCGATGGCCGGGCTCATTATGCATGACATCTGGGTAACTACAGCCATACTCATACAATGATTAAGTTCCTCCATGACAAAGACCTAATTGTACTGATTTCTGTCCGTCCTTATCTCCTCCCCAAGCCTGGAAAAATTTTGTACATAACAGTTCCTCAAAAAGAATTTGTTAATTGATGCTAATGTTCAATTTTATTTTGTTCTTTGTCTTCATAGTACTTTGATATTTGGGATATGTTGACTATATACTAATTTTAATTGCCTTGTACAATCCAGGCATCCCATAAATGTTTGCTGAACTAACCTTAGGCGAACTGGTAAACATATTTCAGGCTTTTCATATCAGTATGCTATCATTCTAAATAAGAGATTTTTCTTTTAAAATCAGGATGGTGTGCATCTTTCATATGCTTTAAAGTCCCTGGTAAGCTCTGAAGATACCCCTAAAGCTATGAATGACAGGTTAAAATAACTTAGTCATTCTGAGCCAGCTTTGTTCATTTTAGAAGGACGTACATGGTTTTCAAGCCAGAAGTGATTAGAACACCTGTTGTGTAGCCCTCTCGATACATCTTAAATTAATATGTGTTCTGAATTTCTTAGCTTATTTCAGACCATAGGCTTTGTGGGGGAGGGGTAAAAAAGGGGAGGGAATAAGAAAGAGAATAAGATTCATTATCCCCCATATCAACCAAAGGCACATTTTCTGGTATCTTCTATTTAATAACCCACCAAAAATCTATACTCTGATAGAAATAAATACAATAGACTATAGAGGTTATAAAATTCTGTCCAATTTCAGACCAGAATCGATCTCTTCAAGTGTCCTAGTTAACTTCTAATTAGTGCCAAGTGAAGGTTGTCATGACAACGAACTGGCAGATTTAGTCAATGGGATTTGTTAGAACACAGAATATAGTTGCTTTTTTTTTTTTAAGTGCCTGTTAGCATACTGGGGAAAAAAAATAAAACTTTATATGTTTCTTCTATTTCTCAACTTTTCAAGTGTTCTGAACTAATCTGTTTGCAGTTCATCTAAATAGAGATTGGTTTGTCTTCCATTTGATGACATTCTCTCATATACAGAAGCTGCAGAACTGAAACGCATTTAACAATACCCTCCTTAAAGCTGAAGAAAGCTTTTCTAAATTGAAGAACAAGACAAACTCCAAGATACAGAGGAGAACATCATGACTGAAAGAAGTCTGTTTTACTCAAGGACTGATCCACTCACATATACCATTCTAGTCAGGACATGAAAGCAAGCCACAGACTCTGGTTAAAACAAAGTAGGGCCTCTGGATTCCTCCCTCTTCTATGTTCAAATGCTCTCCCTTATCCCCATTTATTTGATGTTTGCTTATATTCAAGTCACCCTCTTGACTGAGATGCCAGGCTCATTGTGATAAATTTGATTCCCACATCAGACGCCAGGGAAATTCTGGTGACTCACCTTCCAATCAAGGGGTGTGGCTCTCCATCTCAGAGCACTATTTTAGTGAGCCGATCAGTTTTAGAGATGAGAGGAACAATAGTCCCAGATGAGGGTAGGTGACTGACCCTAGGTGGTCAAGCTAAGTGGCAAAGCACCACCTAGACCCCATGCTCTTATGGGTGCTCACCCTCCTGCCTCGGACAATAGAAGGCGCAAAGACAAATGGATTCAGGAGAAAATAATCATTTTTCATATATGAACTATATGGAAGTGAACTCAGGGACAATTTCAGCAAAGAATATTCTAGACTATGACTCAAAGACAGCAATCTGATATGTTTGGACTATGACCAAAAAACTAAGTGACCAAATTAAGTGATCTAAAAAGAAGTGCAAAAATGACATGAGAGTGGAGTTCTTCCTGAAAACAGACATAAAAGGGTACCCATGCACTTTATGAAAAACAACACAAATGTTAGAAAAGCTGCTCAACATCACTCATCATCAGGAAAAGACAAATGGAAACCACAATGGGACACCACCTCGCACCTGTCAGAAGGGCCAAGATTAACAACCCGGGCAGCAACAGGTGTTGGGCTGGAGGCAGAGAAAGGGGAAGCCTCTTGCCCTGTTGGTGGGAATGTAAACTGGTGCAGCCACTCTGGAAAACAGTATGGAGTTTCCTCAAAAAGTTAAAAATAGAACTACCCCACAACCCAGTAATTGCATTATGAGGTATTTATTCAAAGGATACAAAATTACTGATTTGAAAAGGTACGTGCCACTCAATGTTTATAGCAGCACTATCAACAATACCCAAATTAGGAAAAGAGCCCAAATGTTCCTCGACTGATAAATGGATAAAGAAGAGGTGACATATATATATAAGATTCTGTGTCCCCCCCCATCTCTGCCCCTCCTCCACTCGTGTTCTGTCTTGCTCTGTCTCTCACAAATAAGTAAACGTGAAAAAAAATTAAAAAAAAAAGAAACAAAACAGATAAGCATAGGGGTAGGGAGACAAAAAGAGAGGGGAGCAAACCATAAGAGACTCTGAACTATAGAGAACAAACTGAGGGTCGCTGGAGGGAAGATGGGGGAATGGGCTGGGCATTAAGGAGGGCACTTGTTGTTACGTTACGAGCACTGGGTGTTATATGTAAGTGATAAATCAAAGTGATAAAAATTCTACACTATATGTTAACCAACTAGAATTTAAGTGAAATCTTGGAGAAAAGGAAATATCTATGTTATATTATTATTTTATAATATGTGTAGTCTTATGGATTTGAGATATCTGATCTATCAGATTTATTATAAGTGCTCAGTATATAGGTAATATCAAGAAACATGTGGTATTTCATACTGTAACCTAGAAAGACACTGAAAAGATAGTGGGATGTGCAACCCCAAATCTCAGACATCAGTTCTGCGATGGATCGAGGCACAGAGCAGAGGAAAGGCAAGTGTGGGAAAGGGGCATTCTGTGAAGGCAAACCATCCTTGATGAATCCTCTTACAGTCGGGCTTGTTGCTTTCACAATAATGAAAAATGGATTCATTCACTCTACTGGTAATTCAGACTGAAAATGCCTATAAGTATCCTCTGAGAATCAGAAGAGTCTCCAATTTTTATGCTTTCACATGAATGCATAAATGAGGAAATAAAGAGCCAAACCTATACCTGAAACTAACATGACATTGTGTGTCAACTAGACTTCAACAAAAAAAAGGGGGGAAAAGGTTAGAATGGTGAAAAAAAAATGGAAGAAAAAATAGAAATAAGACAAAAAAGAGGTATACTAATGCTTCTCTTTAAGAGTTAAAAATGTTTTGGGGCCCTTACGAGGCTTAGTCAGCTAAGCATCTGATTTCAGGTCAGATCATGATCTCACAGTTTGTGAGTTCCAGCCCCGTGGTGGGCTCTGTGCTGACAGCTCAAGGCCTGGAGCCTGCTTTGGATTCTGTGTCTCCCTCTCTCTCTGCCCCCGCCCCCCCACTCCCCTGCTTACATTCCCAGTCTCTCTCTCTCTCTAAAAAAATAAAATAAACATTAAAAAATTTAAATGTTTAATTATTATAATTGAATATTAAACTAGCAAAAAGTGATTTAAGAAACAAGATAGAGTAGATAAAAAATGAGGAAAAGATCCTAAAAGCTTACAGAGAGGAAAAACAGAGCTGGCCCCAAATGGCTGGGGATTCAACCAGGAAAGCAGCAAAAGGAGGCTCCAGATTTAGAGGTATGTTGCAGGCACTGGGGGCAAACAGTACTCAACTAGAGCAGAAAGATGGGAGCTTTCCAGAAGAAAAAAAGGAACTGAGAGATTATTTGGCAAGCATGAACAACTGGGTAAAAATCTATGGATAAGCATATGAAAATTCTGATGTAATGATCAGGAGAAAGTTGAGGAGGGGCGCCTGAGTGGCTCAGGCAGTTAAGTGTCCAACTTCAGTTCAGGTCATAATCTCTCAGTTCTTGGGTTCGGGCCTGCGTCGGGCTCTGTGCTGACAGCTAGCTCAGAGCTTGGAGCCCGTCTTCAGATTCTGTGTCTCCTTCTCTCTCTGACCCTCCCCTGCTTGCCCTGCTTCTCTGCGTCTCTCATAAATAAATAAATAAATAACATTTAAAAAAAAAAGAAAGTTACGGGGAAAAAAGATAAGAAAAATCAAAGCTTATACAAGAAAGGAAAATAACCATAGTATTTGACTTGGCTGTGAACATTGTTTCTAGAGGCATGATAATGTAAACAATGAATAGCAACTTAACCAAAATCTGTGATATAAAAATACCTGGGAAAGGGGGAAAGGAGAAGTTGGGGAGAAGTATAAGTGAATTAAACCCTTATATACCCTTTTATTATATATATATATATATATATATATATATATGTATAATAGATATGTTCTCAAGTTGATACATAAAAGAAAAAAGAATAATTATTTGTAGCAGCACTATTCATCAATATTTCTGGTTTTCTTCCTTCTAAGCCTGTAGGATGTGACTTCTTTGGTCAATGAGATATTAGTGGAAGTGATATGATGGAAATCTTAAGAGCCAGTGTGTGGTTTGCCCCGTTTCTTCCCTCCTGCTAATGTGACTGGTGATATTTCATGTGATGAATGCGCTCCCAGCCTGGATGCTGGCCTGAGGGGACATGGAACAGGGCCCCAGTCAACGTACTTGGATTTGAAGGCTGTTTGTTACCTCATTTTTCATGACTGATACTGCATGTTTCTATACACATGGAAGCAAGTAACAAGAGAAACAGCTGAAAGAGCTGGTAATGGCTGCCTCTGCAGAGCAGGACTGCAGAGTGAGAAGAGGTTGGGTAGGAGATTGTCCCGTTTCGGTAAGTCTTGGAGAGCTATCTGGTTTTTAAAATGGCCACAATAACTACAGAATCTATGCTCAAGTAATAAATGAGATTAATGTGCAAGTGGAAATCCAAAGGACAAGTGATTAGTGTCCCTGCTCTCCTCGTTTCCATAGAGCGTAAGGAATTGCCGCTCCACTCCTGAAGGAGGAACACCTCTGGCTTCTTTAGACTTGTAACTAATTTACTGCCAGGAAAGCGGAGTGACTTAACTGATTGGTAAGTTTGGGAAAAGCTAAATAACATGCTTGATCAGTCTCTTCTGGGCAATCTTCATTTATATTTTTGGAGGGACCCTGTCTAGACTGTTGGTCTCAGGCTCCTTCCTGCAGTGAGCCTGGCGGGGGCAGAAGGGGACTGGGGAATCCTACGGTTACACAGGTGTGACGAGGCGGGCAAGTCTGGCTCATTCAGGGGTGAGATACTAAGCTCATTTGGTTACAGTGCTAAAGCAATATTTGACAATCAATCAGCTTTATCAGTTAATGATGCTGAGATTTTGATTTCCACTGTCCATCTGCTGTTTCCCATTCCTCAATGGGTTCAGAACTCAGAAAGTGTAGAAGAGAAATGACCCTCAGTGACCCTCTTCTCCAAACATATACATCAATCATCACAAAACCACCCAACTGTGTGATCAAATTAATAATACACCATTAAGATAATGCCTTTTTTGTTGTTGTTTAAAAAATATATACATGCAGAGAGAAAGTCTGAAAGGTGTTTTTCTTTACACATTTCTTGAGTAATAAAAGTGTTCAAACGGTAGACTTAAGAATAAAGAGCAAAAGAATAATATAAAGTTGCAGAGCATTGTTTCTTGGGATTCACAGTGATATCGGAATGATTTCTCTAGATTGCCTTTGCTTTCTTTCACCATCAGATTCTTATAATTGGTATGTTTAGAAAAGCTTTGAAGGAACCTATGTGTCCAAAAAAAGCTAAGTCATATCTGATACTCTAAATAGGGAAATTGAGAACAGAAGAACCACAAAGTTCAAGGTTAGTTACATAGTTATGCTTTGATGAAGTAAAAAAAAAGTCACTTAAATAATTATGTAAATGACATCTATGCCACAACAGCAATGCAATTTTCCATTATTTAATAACTTACTTCCATTTCCTTATCAATTGATTTCTCTTCCATTTCTTGCATTTCAGATACATTTTCATCTGAAGTAATTTCAGGAGTTGTTGGCAATGATATTTCAGCTATTTGCGTAAGATTAGATAGTTTCTCATGAATTGAAATAACTCTAAAAATAACAGATGCACATGTATTTTACTTGAAAAGTTAGGAAAGGCATTTGTTTACTCCCAGAATCAGTAATATGTGTAAAGTAAGTCCTCAGGTATTTAACACTTGGGTTGCTGGCATTCCCAAACATTATTCATTCAACCATTCCTTCATTCAAGAAACATGAGCAAAGAGACACAGTTCTAACCCGTATAATATTTATGATCTAGTTATATGCTCAGAGAGATAAAAAAATGACAAACTGGCAAAGACACAATGACAGAAATGCACACATCCAAAATACTTCTTAAAATGAAAATAAAGAAAATAAACATTTACGTGGGCAAAGAAAGTTCGGGCAATAACAAAAGGTTTGCTGCTATCTAAATCTTAATGCCATGCCATGACTGCCCTGCTGACCTGAAGGCAAGAACTATAGCAAGTTAGCAATGGCTTGCAAAGGCCAATCAATGAGCCCACAACAATGCAGTATATTGTGCGGAGAGGGGTGAAGGGCAGGGAGCAGGATCAAGAAAGAAGGAAAAGCAAACACTAAGGAGGAAGACAGAGGACACCACGGCAATTATGCTGAAGATGGGAAGCTTCTGGAGCCACCGGCCAGTGAACAGTGGATACTCTGAAGGCAGAGGGAAATGGGTGAGTGAAGTCAGGAGGAGGAAAAGCGTTTGGAGCAGGTGAAGGAGGCAAATCGCCACCCGCGTGGCCTTCACTGATTGCAGGCTCTAGGATACAGCACACATATGCATGCATGTGTGTGTGCCTCAGTGTGGGTGTCTCCATCCAGGAAAGGAGGGAAACTTTTATTTTCTCATAAAAGCAAATGATCCATTAAATCAAACTGACATCAAAAACATATGTAGGAAGGACAGTTCTCCAATGTCCTCATCTGCAGCATGGTGTAACACTCACTGATCATAAAGATAGAAGGTGAAAAAGTATCTTTAATTATACATAAGAAGATCTGAAATGATGTAGTATGCTTAACAAACTCTTTTATAAAAAAAAAAGACAACGGTTAAAATGTTAAAATCTGGTATTAAAAGTTTACTTGGAAAACATCCCTTTAAAAAAAAAAAGAGTCATCTCCAACAGTGCTGGGAAGAGTGCCTGATGCACTGGAGAGAGAACAGGTAGGACTCAAAGGACCTGGGAAAGTCATGCTGGGTTCCAACACACAGCAGCCATGAGACCCTGGACAAGTCACCTCACCTGTCTGACCCTGACACTCCTCCTACTGCAAGCCTGGAGTGAGAAAACCTGCTCCAGCTACTTCACAGCATTTTGTACAGATGAAATGACATAACTACATACATTCCTAACCGTAAAAAACCACGTGAGAGGAGGAGGATATTCTAACACACCATTCTTCATTCTAATACCCAGGAAGGAATTCTTATAATTCCCATTTCTCTTTCAAAAATAACATAGCTTCCCTACCTAATACATGGAATGGCAGGAAGGATAAACTGTTCTTTGACGTTTGGGTTTCAGATTGTCAGTGAATGTCCAGAGCTGTACTATCTGCTTCAGAAACAAATGGCCTGGTCTAACTCTGTAACAACAGGCTGGGACAGAGCAGCGGAGGCTGGGCCTCCAGGCAAGGAGCAACATCAGAGGGCATAGCGTCTCAGCTTCCGGCCCTGACCTTCATGACCCCATTTGCCCAACATCTTGCCCATATACATCTTCACCTCTCCATCCACGCCAATGCTCAGTCCAGCTTTTGAATTCCCACCTTGGCCCACAAGCATCCGTCATCCCATCCAGGCTAACCTGGCTCCCCACAGCCTCTGCTCTCATTTACTGACTCATGGGCACTCTCTCCCTCCCAACCTGCTAGGGCCTGGAAGGCAAGACCTAGACAGAAATAGAAATGTGGGTGGCAGGAGACTTAAAGGCAGAGACAGTAGGCAGGGGACTGGATCTTGGTTAGAAGAACATAATTAGATACAACTACACAGAAACCTTTATGCATGTGTATTGAGAACACTATCTTTTGTTGCTAGAGAAAAAAATGCCAAGAATTAAAATATGTTTTTCCCTGTGAGTACTTAATTTGGAGATTGAGAAGTGACATGAACGATTCAAGAGGACTGTCCAATTTCAAGGCTATTCAGGTTCCTTCTCTGGCTTATTTTTTCAGACCTCTTGGACTCTTACTTTGCCTTCTGAATTCCCCACATACTGATGCTACCCTGGCCCCTCCTAAGAGTACAAGGAGTGCCAGTCACGGTGAGGGAAACAGGCAGCTTTCACCGTGCTGCCAAGGGACAGGTTAGATGAGAGAGTGTCAGGGGCCTCAGGGACAGGTGCATGTCCCTAACCTTAGTAAACCTACCACTGATTATAAACACATCCAAATTAAAAACTGTCTGTTATAAAAAAGAATTCTGTCAGTTTGATTGCATTCTACTCTACAGAAATTATTATCATTTTTATCATGTGATTCTAAACAATTTTTTGTCATATTTCTGGACACAAAGCAAGCGTATAGTTTCATAACTCTGTTGCTTAGCTGTGCTGGTTTATGTCCTGTGTCTAGATTTTCTGCCAGTTCAAAAAAAGGAATAAGGGGAAAGGGAAAAAAGAAAATTGGCTGAATAATTGAAAATATGCCAGCTCTTGAAACATCTCTTGTTTTATTCTCTTTTATGGCAAGGCCAAGAAGTCCTTCAAAATGAAAATCTTGGAGCATGAACAAGGCTCTTTAGGGAAGAACAGAAAAGTACCAGGTCTCTGTTCACTAAGCGCTTACTGGGTGCCTAGCAGGGCAAAGAGACAGACACAGGGGTCAGTAATGAGACGTATTTGCTCAGTGCTCCCAGCCTTTCAGAAGATATGCAGACGCTTTCAGCCTTGACCTTAACAACAACCCCGAAAGGCAGGCAGAGGAGATACGCTTTCCATTTTACAACTGAGCAAATAAATGGAGGTTGAGGTCACCAGGACGGTGAACACCGGAATCAAAACTAAATCAAGTAAGCAGTGAAAAAAAATTAAAAACCAAACTAGGAATTTGGTCAAGTGAAACAGGAAAAGAGAGAAACCAGGCATGAGCAAAGTTAGAGATCGGCCCTGATGGAGAGGAAGGAAAACAGCTGCATGAAGCGGAGGCTTTTGAAGTGGGGAACAGTGTAAAATAGGCCTGGCCACAGGGGAAGGGTAGGACAACAGGGGTCATGGGGTTTGTCCATAGTTTTGCAACCCAATACAGAGCCACACGCAATTTTTAAAATATGCCCCAAATTAGGAGAGCCTGGGTGGCTCAGTAGATTAAGCAGCCAGCTTCGGCTCAGGTCATGGTCTCACAGCTTGTGAGTTCAAGCCCCGTGGTGGGCTCTGTGCGGACAGCTCAGAACCTGGAGCCTGCTTTCTGTGTCTTCCTCTCTCTCTCTCTCTCCCTGACTCATGCTCTGTCTCTCTCTCAAAAATAAAAAAGCATTTAAAAAAAGTTAAATATGCCCCAAATTATAGGCAAAATATAATATATATCCTTGTACTCTCTATAATCCTTATGAAGTGTCAGGAACTGTTTCTCCACAACCCTCAGTACTATTATTGTTATTCCCACTTCACTGATGGGGAGACTGAGGCACAGAGAGGTTAAGTAACAAGCTCAAGGTTGCAGAGTTAATAAGGGACATGATTGGCATTTGGCCCAAAGCAGGCTTTAGACTCAGAATTCATACTCTTAACCACTACAGTGTCATACTCCCCTAAATAAAAGGAAGATTCTTCTAAAAATGTCTTCTAAAAGTTCTCCTGTAACTTACCTTGACCATTACCCACAGCCTGTTCTAAAGAAAATATCGGCAGAGTTGCAGGAAATCTATCATTACTTGCCTGTTCAGTGGAACCCAGAAAGAACCAACGTAGACACTTTTGTAAGTGCTAAGAGGCACAGCATCTGAAATATTCTGGGGCCTCATGTTATATGCATACAACAATAAAACCTATAATAAAATCAAAGGACAAATAGAATGTGAGGTTAAAATTACACTTTGCCTCAAATAATATCATTATTTTTTTAAGTTTTTCTTTGAAAGAGAAAACAATTGTTTTTCAATTCACTTGTAAGAGGAATGATTCCAACAAGAATTGTACAAAGTTTATGAGGTGAAAAGAAATGCCATTTGAGAATATTATATTACTTTTGAAGAGTGCCATTTCTTACTCCAATTATTAAGTTTAAATCTCAACCTTCGGAGGCTCTCTACAAGTAGGAAATGTGTACCTGGTGAATATCCAACCTGATTTCTCATGACTTCTCAACATGCACCTTTCCTATCCACGGTCATAGCTGCTTCTGCGCCTCACGCTGCTCCCTTACTCTTCTCTCTGTTTATTCAACCCACGCACAACTCTCTGATCCCCGCCTCTAATATGGAACTTCTCCTAATGACTCATGCTCTGTTAATTTCCCTGCTGTTTGAATTTTGATGATCCTTAAAGTCAACACCTTATAGCACTTATTTACAGTTCTATTCACAGAACTTGAGATTCATAGAACCTTAGAATGGATCTGGTCTAAATCTGAGGCCCAGAACTGTCAGTCAAAACCAACTAATTAAGTGCATGCATTTATCTCTGTTTCTTTAATAATCGAACTAAAATAAGAGTACAGGGATTTTTTTTAGGAAGGAGTAAATCCACAAAGACAGACAATAAGAGAGGAGGCAAAGCAGACAAGAGATGTTAGCAACACACTGAAGAACAGAAGTTGCTCATAAGAGCGTTGGGAAACTCAGAAAAGAGGAAAGGCTGTGTCCTAACTATCTTCAGAGGGGGTGCCAACAGCAACCACGATGGAGAATGCAGAAAGGCTTGGGAACTGGCAATATTATTCCCTCCTATGCCTTCCCTGAGCCCATGCAACTAGGGGATTTCCCTACTTCCCTTTCCTCCTCTCTGGCCAAATTTACTTCCATTTTCCTCTGCTGAGGTTAAATCAGAGATCTATTCTCAGGGACACTAGGTAAGATGCAGAACGGAAAACATGGGAATGAAGTGAAAGTCTGTGTTCTGAACAAGAGACAGCCCGTACCCCATTGCAGCCCCTGCTCAGGATATAGGAAACCAGACAGAAGTTGAAAAGGATCCTCTTTGAGGAAACTGACCAGACAAAGAGAAAGGACCTACAGATCCTGACATTTCAGTATCCTGCAATGAAACTGCTGGCTCCTGCAGTTACCCTACAATGAGGACCATAAATCAATAAGTCTGACCTGACACACCCTATAGCACCTTCACAAATGAATGGATGGCTAAGGGTCACTAGACATGAAACGAAAGGTAGAGACCAAAACTGACATAAGAAAGGAACTTGAAGAATCAGATATAAGACAGAGAGCAGAAGAGAACTTCAATGAAACCATAATTGGTAACTTCAGAGAGAATAAAGACAATATTTCATCTGTGAATCAAGAACACAGCACTGTTAAAATGAACAAAGAACAAGAAAGAGCTCTTAAGAACTAAAAAAATATGATCACAACAACTAAATAATCAATAAGAGGTCTGAAAAATAAATTGAATATACCTCCCCAGAAGTAAACCTAAATTTTAAAACACAGATAATAGGGGAGAAAGGATGAGAAAAATAGTAAATCTGACAAATTCAATATCTGAATAATAATTCCAGAAGGTACAGAGATAATCAAAGGGAGGAAATTATCAAAGAAAAACATTCTTCTTGCACTGAAGGATATACTTTCCAGACTGAAAGGGGCACGATGGATGACAGACCCACACCAAGGTTCACCATGGAATTTAAGAACACAGGGGACAGAAAGAAGATCCCCACAGCTTCCATAGGAAAAAAAAATCAAAAGAAAGAACGAGGTATCAGAATGGGACCAGGCTTAAAAGCAATGCAGGATCGCCAGAGACAATAGAGCAACGTCTCCCATGCTTTGAGAGAAAATAATCTTCAACCTAGAATTTTATGCCTAGAAAATAATGAAGTCAGCATTACAATGATGACTTTGTGTTAGGCATTCAAGGTCTTCTCATATCCTGTGTAAGTACAAGGTCAGTCTCAGTCAATCTGCTGCAATTGGTTAACATCTCAGGGGACTGTAGTCATGGTATTGGCCCTTGGCCAAAGCCGAATGAAATGTACTACCCAGTGACTAATGCAGTCCTGTCCTTGATTCTGAAGCACACCAAGGGGTAGCCTGTGCCATCTTGTCAGCATTTTTTTGTAGAAATGTACATATTGATGATTTGCATCTGAATTCTATTGTCCTCTTCATTTCTGTCACTGAGTGTCCCCACACATGATTTTGACTACATGAATAGAGAGATATGAAAGACACCTCCTCAGATAAGACATCAATCTTCTTGAGACCAAGATATCTTACCATATTTTGGTGGTTCGTGATCTGTAGATGAAGTGTGTCCTATGCAACTGAGCGAGGACCCTGGCAACTGCTCCCAGACATCTTGGATCTCTCTAATGGTTATCTGAGCTTTCTTTATCCTTCCATGCCTTATCCTTTACCAAAATCATCCATGAATATATTTGTGGAATACATTACATGGTGTGTTCTTTGAATAATCAGAACCTCCAACACAACCTTTGTTAGGAAGCTGGAATATGTGTCCATTCAACAGGAGAGAAAGTCAAGATAGAGAGAAACATGGGACTCAGAGAACCGATCTCAAAAAGAGATGAAGGAATTCTCAGGAGGATGGTGAATGGGCTCTGATGATGATATCTGAACCATGAGAGCAATCAATCCAGTTTGGAGCATGTCTCTGAAGAAGAAGACAATAAAAGAATGAAGATAAACATGAGTTTATGTGCAGAAAAGTTGTATAGTTCTCTGAAAGGTTAGGAAGAATGGAAGATTCTAAACTACAGAGAACACTAAGTTAAAAATAAGGCAATTTTTTTCTTCAGGATAGAAGTCAGGAAGAAAGGAAACAGTACCTTATTTGGCTCAGCTGTGAGTGATATTTACACAGTCATAATGTAAACACTGGCTCTGGATTTAAGAATTTTGATAGAACTCATTTAGGAGAAGGGCACGTGGGTGACTCAGTCGGTTAGATGCCCAGCTCTTGATTTTGGCTCAGGTCATGATCTCATGGTTTGTGACAGCACAGAGACTGCTTGGGATTTTCTCCCCCACCCTTGTCTTGTCAATAAATAAATAAACTTAAAAAAAGAATTCACTTAGGAGAATGTGTGGAAGAGAAGAGAAGATTGACATTAGTTTTCATCTTCCATAGTTGTAGGTGAGGTTGATCACTAAAGGAATTATCAGGTGAGCATGTAATTAAGACGTATTGGGGGCGGGTAGGAACCCAATAATACAGACACACCTGAGAATTTAAAGTAATTGCATCTGATGGTGGGATTCAAGGATCTGGACAGCTAGACGGAGAGAGAAATGCTCTTTTTATTCATTAAAAGTCTTTCACATTTGGTTTTTCAAACTATGGTAAATTTGATGAAACATTTCTGAAATGAAAATGAAATGAGTCCCAGAGAGATTAGTCTGTCTTATGGTGTTTGCTCTTGTTTTGTGTTTGTTAACCTTGACTCCCAGGGTAGCATACAAAGTCCCTGTGGACAGGAGTGACATCTTGTACTTTTTTTAGGAGTGCTTGCAGCACCTGCTACATGTTAATTAATATCTTCATATTTCTGAAATTTTCATTACATCTCTTAAGAGTTAATGAAGTTCCCCACAGTGTGTTCATAGAAAAATTTAAATAGATAACATACTTTATATTTAACCCCTGATAATGAAAATGACTTTCTCCCTCCTCAGGCTGACACTTATCAATGGCTTTGCAATACAATTTTAAAGCCTTTTCTAACTGAGTGTGGCACAACTAATTTCAAAGTATAACAGTCTGAAATCAAAACGGACTTGGATAAAATAAGGCAGTAGTTACACAATAAAATTCTAAACTCACTTGCATCTATGTGCTGTGAGCCTGGGCTTTGGAGCCAGAATGCCTGGGTTTGCTTCCCCGACTCACTGGCTGTGTGATCTGGGCCTCTACTTCCTTATTTGTAAAATGGAGATGTGGTAATCTCCATCCTCATGGACCCTGTGAGGATTCAGTGAGTCAACATGAAGTGCGAAGAGCATCACTGTTGTCACTGTGAGCCATATGACCACTCCTGGCTCCTCACCTTACCTTGCTTGGTACTCATTCTCCATATTCTTTTAGACCCACTGCTAACCGCAAGCCAGCTTCATATCTGACCTCCCTGGCTGTCCCCATAAAATCCACGTGCTTAGTTCTATTTCAAACCTGTCTTCACTCTTCAGGGATAAGCATCACTATAAAACCCTGCATACTCAGGATTGGATTCTGCAGGAGAAAATATGCCCACAATGAAATTTCCAATACTCCCTTACCACTTTCACAAAGGCTTGCTTTTCAATGGTAAAGAAGTTCTGTGGACTTGAAAAACACTGAGAAATACTATATCTAAAATTGTCTTGAGTGGGGAATCCCTTACAGCCCAGGAATGGCTGAAAAAAGAGCCCCTCCTCTACTAGATGGAGCTGATTCATAACTTCCGCATGCTGGTATCTTAATCACCTAACAAAACACCTGGCATATAATGTGCACTCAATCAAGGGTTTACTAATTTGTTAGAAAGCAGCTGTTATATGCATGTTACAAAGAAATTCATATGAAGAACTAGAAGACTCAGGTCCCCATTTATGTTTTTGTCACTAATAAGTTATAGCATTGGTCAAGTCACTGTACCCATATGGGACTTGGCTTCTTCATCTGTAAAATGAAAGCATCAAATAGATGTTCTTTTAGTTTCTTTTCAGTTCTGAAATTTGACTTGGGCGGTACCAAGGGAAGTCAGAGAAGCTTTCAGTGGAGCCCACTATATAAGTCGGCAATAGAATAGCTTGTTGGAGAATCATCATTAGAGCTGGGAGGTGCATTGGCAACGCTGGCCTAGCCCAGTGTTTCTCAAACTTAAGTATGCACACATTACTTGAGAGACATTAATAAAATGTATGTTCTGATGCAGGTGGTCTGGGAGACCTGAGATGCTGCATTTCTAGTGAGCTTCCAGGGGATGCCAGCACTGCTGGTTCTTGATGATCAGATGCCAGTCCCCGCTTCATTTACGCAGCCTTTGTCTTTCCCAGCTCCCAGAAGCAGAGTGTACTTTTGGGTCTCATCTGCAGCACGAGGCTCTCATTAGTCACTTGACCAACAAGACCGAGAATCCAGGGCACCTCCAGAGGGAAGCTCTGAGTTATAGCACTCCTGACATCCACACTGACAACGTTGAGGTTCTGTGTTTACTATGACTTGGTAGTTTTCCCAAGAATCCTAACTCTTCTTTTGGTATCCTCAAGGACTAAACTTGTCTTAAATGCACAGTCTGCTTGTTTGGGACCACAAAATATAGTCTAGCTCATACTAGGGCTTTAAAGATCTACAGACAGGAGCAGTAGCTCCATATGTCTTGTTCCCAGACTGGCTGGGCTTCTGCATTGACTAGCTCTTATCTCCAAGAACTCTTCAGGTTCTATACAACTTTGTGTTTTCACTTGACACATGGAGTCTTGGTTTTCAGTGCTTTGCTTGACTTCTCTTCCTGCATTGATCATGCTTGTCTGCCTAAATCTTGTGGCCTCTGAATACCATGCCTTGAACTGCCTAGCTGCATTCAACACAATAGCCTTGTAGTAGTTTGATTTCCTCAAATTAGGTCTCAGAGGTGAAAGAAAGGTCCTGCTACTGATTCTTTACTGCCCCTCCTCCCTGCTGGCGCTGAGTTGCATTCCTTCAGTCTAATCAAGTAATAATAATTCAAGTCTCATTCTGAACCTAGGCTGGCTTGGAATCCAGGACATCCTACTGGGAACTAGGGATTGTAAAAAATAGCAAGAAGATGAGGTATAATAAAACTAAAGTTCCTACAATATATTCTTTTAAAAAATGTTTACTTATTGAGAGAGAGTGAGCACGAGCAGGGTAGAGTCAGAGAGAGAATCCCAAGCAGGCTCCATGCTGTCAGTGAAGAGCCCAACACTGGGCTTGATCCCACAAACCATGAAATCATGAGCTGAGCCAAAATCAAGAATCGAATGCTCAACCAACTGTGCCACCCAGTGGTTACGCCATTTTAAGCTTAGCTGTATTATGAACCTCTCAGCCATTCTTCACAACTATTTTTAAAGCCTGTGTCTGGGAGGTTCATTAACATGATTGCCCCTGGGAGCCTCTTTAGTGTCTGTCTCTAGAAGATACTGAAATTGCCCAAAAGATGCTTAGTGTGTAATAATATTCCAGTGAAGAGCTTATAAAGTGTTTCTGCTATATTCTACTGAAGATAATTTTGTTAAACAGGATAATACAATTTCTACCCCTGTACTTAAGAAGTTAACTTTTCCAGGGCATCTGGGTGGCTCAGTTGAGTGCCTGACTCTTGGTTTCGGCTCAGGTCATGATCTCACAGTTCATGGGATGGAGCCCCATGTTGGGCTCTGTGCTCACAGCGCAGAGTATGCTTGGGATTCTCTCTCTTTCCCTCTCTTGCCCCTCCCTGCTTGCATGCACATGTGCTCTTTCTCTCTTATTCTCTCTCTTTCAAAATAAATAAGCTTTTTTTAAAGTTAAACTTTTCTGAGTTATAAACTTAACCCTAAAGAGTATTGTGGCATATATTGCGGACATATTTAGCCCTTCAAATTATCTAAATATTTTGTGTCAGACTCCCTAGTCCTAGGATTTTTACTTCGTTGCCACCAGCATCCTTAGCTTCTACTGGCATTTCTGCTTCAGATAATAGATTAACTGAAGAGGACTGAGTAGGTGAATCAAATGACATTAACTTGCATTTTTTTTGAGGGACAGAGAGAGACAGTGTGAGCAGGGGATGGTCAGAGAGAGAGGGAGATACAGAATCTGAAGCAGGCTCCAGGCTCTGAGCTAGCGGTCAGCACAGAGCCCGATGTGGGGCTCGAACCCATGAACTGTGAGATCATGACCTGAGCCAAAGCCAGACACTTAACCAACTGAGCCACCCAGATGGCCTGTAACTTGCATTTTTAACCCTAGTCTAAGTCTCTGGAAACTCCCTAGGTCAGATATTAATTTTCATCACTATCCTGTCCAGAGGCTAGAAGTGCTGCCAGGACCACTGTCTGAGGACTCAACAAAGTACCATGCTTGGGAGTGCAGCCTTGGAATCGGATTGCTCCAATCCCGATTCCTTGCTGACTAGCATTCCTCCATCATGCTTCAGCTTCCTCTTCTGTAAAATGAGGCTAGTATGAGTAGTCACCTCATAGAGTTGTTGTGAAGTTAATAAAAGCAAAACATCTATAATATACTAAACTCTACATTCACTATTGTTATTATCTTGTAATTTCATAAGCTTCAAGCCAGTTTATTCAACACAGAACTCTACACTGAACACCTAAGGTAATGAGTAGATAAATGTTCAAATACACCAATATTTATTTGTTTATTTTAAAATTTGTTAATTTATTTTGAGAGAGAGAAAGCATGAGCAGGGGAGAGGCAGAGAATGAGGGAGAGAAAGAATCCCAAGCAGGCTCCACTTTCAATGCTGAGCCCAACATGGGGCTCAATCTCAGGAACTGTGAGATCATTACCTGAGCCAAAATAAGAGTCAGATACCAACCGACTGAGCCACCTAGGTGCCCCCAAATACACCAATAGTTAAGTCATCAAACACATTTCAGTGTAATCTCTAAAAAAGATAAAATCTTAGGTCTGAGGAGATCTAGTCCATTCAAGTCAGTGTTTCCCAACTTTTTAATTGAAATTTATGTTAGCAACGACATCTTTTATCATTACCCAATAATACATATTTATTATCAAAGAGGGAACAAATGTCCCCAAACTAAGAAATGGGAAAACTGTGTGTTCTTGTGTCTTTGTTTGTGGCATAAGAAAATCACTCAGGCAACCTGTGTAAATCCGCATTTGTTAGCCGGTGATCTCCTTGTAATTTCTGTCTGATGCTAGCATGCTTCCATGTTAATTGTCAGACATGATGACTAATGGATGAAACCGTTACTCTAACCATCAGCCACACATGCAGTCGTAACATTAACTTCACAGATCATGCTATCTCAGATTGATATGAATGTAATAGTTCTATGACCTTGCAAAATGAACTTTTTACTTTCTTCCTCGTTTTTTAGAACTAGCTTCTTAGGTAAACATTCTATTTGCCAACTAGGTAATCTTTCTATATCCATATCCTCTCTGAATGGATACACCCTCATCCCTTGGTTGTTTCTCTTGCCATCAAGTAAATGAATTCAGACATATGCTAAAGATCAGTAGATCTGAGGAATTTTTTTAACAACATCATGAAATAAAAATTTCAGAAAACATTTTCACCTGCTGTATATAATACATTCTGATATTTTTAATTTTAATTTCTTTAAAAATATACTACTCAAGACCCACACAATTACTGATTCCATGGTCCATTAGTATTCTTGGAACCACAGTTTAAAAACTGCTGTACTAAATTCTCCAAAAGAGACTACACAGATTTATTATTTTTAAATGTCCACAGAATATCTGGCAAGGACTTGACTTGGAAAGCCTGGGAAGGAGAGCACTTTCAAAACAAGAGAAGTAACTTTAAAAGTTCCTAGGGAGTGATAAGTTAAAGTTCTCTTTTTGTAGGGGTAGAAAGAGATATAAAATTGACCAAGAGTTAGCAGTAGGTTGTCAGCCTAAGCACACAGGATGAAGAGGCCGATGGGAGAAGTGTGCCTGAGAGCAAAGAGAGGTAGACCCAGGAGGTTTCACGATCTGACAGGGTCACGTGGGTCAGAGAGCAGAAGAAGCTACCAGAGGCACAGCTAGAGGGGACGGCACTCAAGAGCCGGAAAGGGCAAGGGTAGACCAACACAGGAGGCAAAAAGTAAATGAAAATGCTGAACAGGGCCAAACTATATGGCAACTGTTTTATGGGGAAAAGCCCGAGGCTCTTTTCAGAGACAGCAGTCAAAGGAATTCTATAGTGGAAGATCCCTCAGAAAATGGCTGTAGTGACCAAATGTTCCATTTTTAAAAGCCTGACCCCTCATCAAGATTCTCCTAGAATGTGAATCACTGTTCTATCTCCAACTGTTCAGGGATTTATATTAAATTGCTTCTAAATACTTGCCCCATGTCCTCTTGCTCCCCAATTAGCCCTAGTGCACATGTCTCTCCATGCATAAGGACACCGATATGAATAAAGATATGGTGAGAGTTAGGTGCAGATAAAAATAATACAATTAAAACAAGAAGTGATATGTGTGACATAAATTTGTAAAGGAAATTCAGAAGCAGTGTAAGTTTTTCTCTCCTATTTGCTATGCATTTAAATTCTTCTGGTAAGGCACAGTTTACTCTCTTTTCTGCACGATGTTGTTTCAGTATCTATCTATAAGAAGATATTGTTGCTAATCTTTAAAAGGAGTTTTTAAATAATGTTTAACCAGTGTATTGCATGTATATTTGAAGTTATTAAACTTAAAAACATAACAGTTTTAAATAATTTCAGGGGCGCCTGGGTGGCTCAGTTGGTTAAGCATCTGACTTCGGCTCAGGTCATGATCTCATGGTTCATGAGTTCAAGCCCAAGTCAGGCTCGGTGCTGACAGCTTGGAGCCTGGAGCCTGCTTTGAATTCTGTGTTTCCTTCTCTCTCTGACCTTTCCCCACTCACATTCCATCTCTCTCTCTCTCTCAAAAATAAAGACTAAAAAAATTAAAAATAAAATAATTTCAGATAATAATAAATGAAAATACTACTTATTCAAGTTAGACATTTATATAATTATCTCAAAGTAAAGATGAGTATGACTATGATACAGACAAGTTAACTAATCTACTGAAGATAACAAAATTATTAAGTGACAGAGCTGGGATTCCAACCCAGGTAGTTTGGCTCTAGAGTCTATGTTTTTAACTGAATGATAATAATGATACTATAATAAAAACTTGTGAGGGGCACCTGGGTGGCTCAGTCGGTTAAGCATCTGACTTTTTTGGCCTAGGTCATGATCTCACCGTCCTGAGTCCAAGTCCCGCATCAGGCTCTCTGTTGACAGCTTAGAGCGTGAAGCCCGTTTGAGATTGTGTCTCTCCCTCTCTTTCTGTCCCTCCCCCACTTGCTCTCTGTCTCTATCTCTCAAAAATAAGCATTAAGAAAAAAAACTTGTGGGATGAAACCAAAGCAATGTTTAGAGAAACTCATAGTCTTAAAATACGTACATTAGGAAAGGAATATGAATCTATATTCTAAATACGAATATGAACTAAATATGAATCCAGACATTTATCTCAATAAGTCAAAGGTTAGGAAAAGAATAAACCCCCTTTCCCCCCACATACACACACATCAAAAGCAAGTAGAAGAAAGATATGATTACTGAAATAAAATTAACAAACGAGGGCCCTCTGGTGACAGTGATCAAGTAAAATGTAAACCACAACTGTAAGAAATAAAAAGACACACTTTAATACAAATACATCAGAGAGATTAAAAGTATGAGCGAAGTTTTAAATAAGATGAAAAAATTTCTAGAGAAAGCAACTTAAACCTGACTCAAGAAGAAATAACCCCAATGTTCTATAAACAGGGATGATAGTCAAAATATTTAAAACTTGATTTGACACAGGCACAAACCATTAGAACAGATATTGACCCAATCAGAATACCAACTCTGGTCTCTATTACATTAGTTCAAGTGCCTCTAACTGTTGGGAATTGGGGCGCCTGGGTGGGTCAGTTGGTTGAACTTCCACCTCTTGATTTCAGCTCAGGTCATAATCCCAGTGTGTTGGGATTGAGCCCCCTGTCGGGCTCTGTGCTGAGTGTGCAGCCTACTTGAGATTCTCCCTCTCTCCCACTCTACCCCTCTCCCCTGCTTGCTCTCTCTTGAATAAAGAAAATTTTAAAAACTTTTTAAAAGTCAATTAATATATTAAAAGAGAAAAATCATAAAATCATCTTTATAGATGTAGTAAAAGATTTATGATAAAAATTCTTAGCAAAGTGAGGAGTAGAAAAAAACTTCCTTAGTGTGATAAGGAATGACTACAAAAAAAGTTAAATATTATGTATTATGGTGACACACTGGAAAGTTTCCTTGAAGATCAGGAAAAAGGAAAATGATCAGCTTGAATCAGACTTTCCTAATTTCTTAGTTACTTTCAGATTCACCCTACTAGACCATACAGATTCTATACTGCTATATATTTTCATCTATATGGCAAGATAATGTGCTCTATTTTCAAATTGTAATGGTCAAGTTAAATTCTATATCTAAATATGATCTAACTTTGTGATTATATTACATACCATAGGTTCTGTTTCCTTTGGGGGTCTTTCTAGAGGAGGAATGTACCATTGAAAGCAAAGCTCTTTGTTTAAATCTTGTATGTTCATATCTGATGACATATCTTCTGAAGATGGGCTGTCAGAGAGCTTTAATGATGAATTGGAGTATGGAACACTGTCATGACATAACTGGGGAACAATCAAAAACAGTTCAATTGCTGGTAATAAATTCACTCAATATTTAAAACATTTAATCAAAAACCATTCAGTATTGGCTACACTATAAAACTCTGGGAGTTGTCTTAGTTTGTTTTATGGGTTTAGTTTTAAAAACTGTCCCTAAGGAGTACCTGGCTGGCTCATTGGTAGAAGAGGTGACTCTTGGACTCTGGGTTTTAAGTTCAAACCCCATATTGAATGTAGAGGTAAGTTAAAAATAAAAATCTTAAACAAACAAATACTGTCCTTGATTACCACAGAGAAGATTCTCCTACAGAAAAATATGCTTCAAAACCTATGGGACTCAACAAATGTCATCCATTTTTGGAGAGTCTCTCTAAGGAAAGATCTAGAGAGGAAAATGTCAATGCTATCATTTCAGTCTCAAGTTCACCTTAGATTCTAGGAACATCTACTTGTTTTCCTCATTTATTCAGTGGTAAATAAACTGAGAGTGTGATTATCACTTAATATCTACTTTCCAATAGCATTTTCTTTTACATTGCCTTTCTTTTACATATGCAAAATAAGACAGGTTTTACTGTAAAATAAAATCAATTTCTCTCATTCTCTCTTTACTTGAATGTGGCTGATTTGTAAATTCAGTCTTGGAGAATCTGGGCCTACCTTCTTTGATGGAACTTAGTTCCTGAATCAGGAGTTTTCAAGGAAGATGAATGTATAGAATGCAATTGGCAATTTCACAAATTATTTTATTTTTTTGAAGTAGCAGAGAAAGCAAAGCATGGTTGCTACTAAAAAAAATAGCAGTCTAGCCAGAGAGATAATATTAGTGATAATAACACCTCAAATCTAAAAAAGCCCCTCTTTAATAGAGTACAAACTCTTTTCAAAATTAAGTTGTTTTTTCCAAGATTATAGCATGGTAGCTGGGAAGCAATTCTTCCACTTAACTTTTGAATCTAAGGTATCTTAAGGCTTGTTGACCAAGGGGAACATGTAAGAGATGCCAAGAGGCCAGTAAGAAATGCCCGGTGTTTCCATAAGGCTTTGTACCTCCCATTATTTATGAGCTTATTCAAGATATAAGACTGTCAATGAAAGTCTTCAAAATAAAATAAAAAGAGAAATAAAGACACTGACCTTTCAAGTTGTCTAGTGATAAAAGAAAAAATATGTCATGGCTGAAAGGTAATATTAAAGATGCAAACTTTTCAGAAATGTCTAGAGACTATCATAAAAGAATATAAGCCAGAAGCCTTGCCTATTAGCACTCTGATACTAAAAGCATGACCAAAATGAACAATAAACAAGACTATTAGGTTAGAATAATCATTTACAAGTGCTAAACTAACATTAGTTCTATGTCACCAAAAATTTAGGTAAATAATTGATTCAAAAAATAATAACTCATATTTTTCATATCTGAGTATTTTTCAGAGGTACAACTATATAATAGACAACTATTTTAGCAATGAATTCATAACTGTTAATAACTAAACAGAGAAAAATGATAAGCAATATTTACTATTCAATATATACAGCATTTACCAACATTATGGTCTAGTAATGGTAAATTATAACAAGTCAATATCAAAATAGGCATTTAATTTTCCATTATCCTTGAAAAAATAAAATCTAGCTGCTAATGGAATTAATTATATATGTTAATTGATGGACTATACATTGAATATTTTTATATGTCTGTTATATTCTTTGAAAGGAATGAAAGCTCTACCAGGAGAATTCTTGTTTGCCACAGTTCCATAAACAACAAATCAGTTTACTAGCCAAATATTTGACCTTATAACCAGTCTAAACATGAATGACATAGCATTGTGCATAGTTTTAATCATATCCTTTTTTCTTGGAATTTTTAATGTAATTTGTTTGGCATCTTTGTTTTGCCATCATGATGCGTCAATAGATCTAACAACATGCAAACACGTACAACTGATGAGCGAGTCACCTAGCAATGATCACTCTGGAAAGATACCTACATTTTTGTGGAGGAAAAGCGGGATTAAGTATCAAATTAGGGAAGGAGTTTGATTGAAATAGCCTCCTGAGTGATTAAAAGCTCAAAAATGTTATTACAAAAATCAGCCAAGTTTGCAGTTTATTTTTTTTAATCCAAAGACTCCATGCTTGTTAGCCGTCTACCCCAGTGAAACGAGCACATGATTAGGTGGCTTGCACCTGTCAGGCGAGAGCCAGTGATCTCCAGAGCTGATTGTTCCGGGAGAATGTTATACCAATTATATTTTTTAAAAAAAGAGCAAACAGGGTACAACAATCTTGGATACCACTGCTGCTATTAGAAATGCCACGTGTATTTACAATGTATTCAAGGCTGTCCCCTTGGAGCATCATGCTTAGGAAACGGGTACTCGGAGGCTGTCCTTGATAGTAAAGCACTCAACCAGAGCTCCTTCCTTTCAGAAGAGTATTTAAGAAGCCACGTGATTATTTTCCAGACTTTTACAAAATAGTCACACGAACACATTCACTAAAACTGTAGCTCTCAACCTTCTCATTCTCTGCCTCCTGTGCCAAAACACCAGAGGCATCTGGGACACATGGCAGTAAACCCCAAAGGTAGTCACTGTCTACAGAGAGGTGAATCAGGATCTGGTGTTAGATGGAAATGATTTCATCCCACTCCTGCTGCTCCCTTCCCAGCAGAGGGCCGGACACTAGCAGTATGTTCTGGGTCTTTCTGCCTCTTGTCACTCTCCTCCCCTGGAGAGCTACTTGATTGGTGAATTTGGGAAAAAAGAAATTTTGGATATGCATAGTTATGCTCTTTCTTCTTGGGAGAGAGTGGTTTGTAGAGAGTGAACGCTCTCTGCGCCTTCATGCAACAGATTTTAAAGAGGTCTGTGTCCACACAGATTTTAAGGGGGCCTATAATGACCAAACCAACCAAACATACAAATATAGCTGAACTGATAAAAAATCTGTCTACTTTGCTGTTCACTATTAGGAAGGCCACTTACCAGTAAGATATAACCCATATCCAACAATATTAACTTTATGATTCATAAGGGTGGGTATTTTTAAATCTCAAACTCTTACTCTTTTATTTTCCAAGTGATTTATAATCTGGGAGGAAATGGGGGTGTTGAGTATTAGGCATGCCAACATCTCACGGGGGTGCCTGGGTGACTTGGTTGGTTAAGTGTCCACCTCTTGGTTTCGGCTCAGGTCATGATTTCATGGTTTGTGGGTTCGAGCCCCACACTGGGTTCCACTCTGACAGTGCAGAACCTACTTAAGATTCTCTCTCCCTCTCTCTCTGCCCCTGCCCTGTTCTCTCTCTCTCAAAATAAATAAATAAACTTACCAAACTTATTATTGTCTACCCAACAAGCTAGCAGGATAAGATAAGCAAAGGTTCTCTATTTGGAGGAAATCACATTTTCAGGTCACTTCTCTGGGACAGAAATATGGACATGTCCGGTATGGGCAAGTGTATAACCATAAAAATGGAAGCACTATATGGTGAAGTCCAGAGTCAAGATAATTCAAAATAAATGATTGATATTTTTTTGTTTGGAAAGAATTCTATGCAAATGACCTAATTTATTCATTTCACAAATACATATTGGAAATTTACCATACACTATGTCCACTTAAACTTTCTCAAGTATGCTTCCTTCAGAAATATAACAATGATTCTAAGAAGTTTTATAAAAATACATAATGTTTGAAAACAGTACCTTGGCTGAGTTATATAAGGTTTTTTCTGAGAAAAGTATATTTTTCACTTCTTGCCATAGTTCTTTTGGAAATTCATCAATACAAGAGGAAGAATACAGCTGTAAAAATCTTTTAAGGAAGAAATGCATTTCCTTTTGGCGCAGTATCAGCCCAGAGTTGAAAATGGATGTGAGAAGTGTATCATCTGGCAAAGAAATTCCAGATCCCGGTTTTGGAGATGCTTAGGGAAGAAAAACAATTTAAAGTCAGGTTAGATAACAGAATGGTCTCAGTACTGTTGGGATTTGCTCATTAGCCACCGTCCCTGTAAATCATAGCACCTCAGCGAGTGGCTGCCAACCTGATTCCTCCACTTTCAAGCTTATACGCTAATGGAATTGCTTTTTGCCAGAGGAATGAAAGAAAATCTCAGAAGGGTGTGAGGGTATTGCTTGAAGTTCTAAGTTTTGACAATGCAAAATATTCTGTCTAGTTGTCTTCTTTGGGACTCACTTCAAAAAAAGATCTTGAAGCAAGAATTGAGTCATGGGTAATTTATCTGAGCAGTGTTCTCAAGGAGCATAAGTAAGAGAACGAAAAAAGTGCGATGACGGAAAGAGCCAATGAGAGTAAGGTAATGAATGGGCTGCATCTGTGGACAATAGGGGCTCAGTCCTGCTGAAGGCCTTCTGGAAAAGAAAATGCAGAAGTGTCTGGGCCTGGGAAGCTGGAATGGTGGCTACCGTTCCCTGCCTCATTAGTTGAAGGTCACCCTCAGATGTGCAGAATCCCTGGGCACTTTGCACTGTCTGGACAGTGGGCTGGCCAAGTCTCAGGAGGCTCAGGAAAAGCCCAGAGCAGAAAAGCAGTAAAATGTGGTGCATGATGTGGCAAGTGCCAGCAGGTGAAGTCAGAGGTAAGGCGGGCTGATGTGGAGCAGGGGTTGTCAGTCAGTGTGTGTAGCACAGGCTCACTTCCGCATCCTTTGCCATTGAACTTCTATTATTCTCGCCTTCTCCCGATGCACTCACCTGACACTTTCTGAGTGCTTGTCTATACCCCCTTGCTAGCTCCTGGTAACTGTCCTTAGCCACTATGTGACTCAGCCTGTTTGCTCTGCTGGCTCCTTCATCCCTGGGTCCTGACATGGGTCAAACTGTCTTTTCCGACTGTTTGCACTGATGAACAACACTGAATCAGTAGTGTCATGGGCACAGATACAACACAACATACATTGTCCCAAACACAAGAAAGACTGACATGAAGTAGATTATACCAGGTTTTTGGGATGCTTTTCAGACAGCATTAGATGATACAACAAAAAACTGAGCAAAACCGTGTAATGGAGCTAAGTATCCTAACGGGAGCATATATTTCTTCTCTTTTATGTACTGAATACAGGAACACTCTCTCCTTAAAGCCAATATTTTACCGTGTTCATTTTATAAGCTGTCATATTATGATCACTCTGATTCTTAACAGTTTTGAGCCATGGGCCATGTTGGCAGTCTTGGGAAGCCCCTGGATGCCTTTTTACAATAACATTTTTAAATATGGGAAATAAATAAAATATATACAATGTCAAAGGAAGTCAGTTACATTGGAAAACTATTCTCCTCAAAGATCTGTGTATCTCAGCTTAAGATCTGCTAAAATTTTCATCTTCTGATGAGAGTTCACTCAAAAAGATGTCAAAAGCACTTATAATTCGAAGAAATATGACTTGAACAAGAACTAGAAAGAAATGTGTTTTTTCTGAACACATCAACAACCTACCTAGCAGTTTGCTCATATTATTAATCCTTTGCAGATGAATATAGTAGCGCAGTAGAAGAATCCATGTAATATCCACTTGAGTCTGAGTCTTTCTTCTAGCCTCTGTGTTGTCACATGTGCCATCATTTTGATGAGACAATGTACAGGCAGTCTGAAACACCACTTGGTAGTTATCTGAAAGTAAAAAACAATAATAAATGAAAAGAGTTTGTAAGGTAAATACTATGCTATCCTTGAAAAATAACCATATGTAAGAACAAAAAGCATAACCCACTAAGGAAAGATTGACACATGGGACTACATTCCCATGAAAAAACACTTTTGTATCATTAAAGACATCAAATGCAAAGTTAAAAGACAAATCATTGACCGAGAAAAAAGATTTATAGCATGTATGGATTGTTTTTCTCAGGACACCTCAGTGGCTCAGTCAGTTAAGTGTCCTACTCTTGATTTCGGTTCAGGTCATGATCTCACAGTTCATGAGATGGAGCCCTCTTTGGGCTCTGAGCTGACAGTGTGGAGTCTGCTTGGGATTCTTTGCTCTGTCTCCCTCTCTCTCTGCCCCTCCCTGGCGCATGCACGTGTGGACCCCCCCACACACACACACACTCTCTCTCTCTCTCTCAAAATAAATAAACATTTTAAAAATGATGTTTTTTATCAAAGATGTATAGCAACTTGCACCAATCAATAAAGAAAAAGAGTCCAACAGTAAAGTGGGCAAAGAATTTCAACAGTCAACTCATAGAAAAGGAGACTCAAATAGCCAAAATTTTAGCATCACTAAAAATCAGAAAAATGCAAATTAAAATGAAGTATCATTTTCCACCCCCCCTTAGTAATTGATAGATATTAAAATCTGAAAAAATAAATAATGGTAATAGTGTGAGGAAGCTAGAACTCTCATATACTACTTGTGAGAGCAACTTCTAGGGAAAGCAGTTTGGCAGAATCGAATACAATTAAAAATGTGGATACTCATATAAGTGTATGAGGACTCCTGTGTAAGACATTCATCACAACACTGTTGTAATATGAAAAAATGGAAACTTGGAAAAATAAACAGAAGTCTATTCATTTGATGGCGTGTAAAATGATTAATTAGATCTATAAAGCAGAAAGTACTGTGTAATGTCTCAGTTCAAATTCCGGATCTACTTCTCACTACTGTGTGATCTGACCCTCTCTATACTGTAGGTCTCTCTGGGTTTTTTACTTCCTGGATTTTAATTTTCTTATCTTTAAAATGGGCATGTTAAGGGTGGTCCTGGATTGATCTTGACAACATGTACTGAGTTAATAGTACACAGAGGATACATATACGTAGAGTGTACGACCATTTGTATGCACTTGAAAAAAACCAATGAAATATTTTGTATTATTTATGTACATACATACACACACAAATATATATATATATATATATAGCATTTTATTAAAATAGTGGTTGCCTCTTGGAAGGAAGGGAGGAAAGATGAGTAGAATCTTTTGTAGTTAATGGTCTATGTGTGTTTTCTTGAATAATAAGATGAACCCCCATGTACTTACCGCCCAGTTTAGCAAACAAAGCATTCTCAGTACTTTTGAAGTACTGTGAAAACCTTTCTCTAATCCTCATTTCCTTCCTTCTTTTCTGCCTTCCTTTTTTTTCTATCTCACATATACTTTTTTGTTTGCAGCCTTGTGTGCTAAGGTACACTTGTTAGTAACTTACTTTTAAAAAGTTCACCAAAAGAGGGGCACCTACCATTTGAGTCCTTATGAGGCCTTCACGCTTGACTGACTGACCAGCTAATTTTTTCTGAAAACCGTGAAGGCCTTGCTCTACTGCTTTCTAGTATCTGTCATTGCTGGTGAGAAGCCTGATGCTAATCAGATGCTTATTCCTCTGTATTTGACCCTCTTCCTTACTCTGCAATGTTTTTAATGAACTCCTTATTATTTTTAGTGATTTGAAATTTCTTTTTACATCTAGGCCTAGGTCTTTTTCATTCACACTGCTTTTGGAACATAGTAGGCCTTTTTTGTGTGAACACTCGTCTCTCCTTCTGGTCTTGCAAAATATGTTTACATTTATTTTGCTGACTAAATAAACAGAAGTCTATTCTTTGAAATAAACAGAAGTCATTTCTTTGATGAAATAAATATAGGAACATATTGATTCTCTCAACTTGCTCTCTTTCTGCCTTTCCATCTCCCTTTCTTTCTCACTCCATGTATTTGGGCACTTGATTTACAACAGATGTGATGCAGCAATGTTGGGAAGAAGGTTCGTCTTTCAATACATGGTTCTGGGGTAATCGTATATGATATGGAAAAAAGTTAATCTTGACTTCAGCCTCACACCGTATACAAGAATAGATTCTAAGTGAATCTAAGTGATCTCGATGTGAAATGTAAAAATAGATGGTTAAGATAGGAGGGTATCTTTATAATTCTTGCAAATAAAAAGATTTCTAAAGCTGAATACATAAAGTATAAACCATAAAAGATGTATAAGTTGGACAACATTAAAATTATGAAATTTGTATAATCAAAAGATACCACTAGCAGAATAAAAAGGTTCTATTTTCAGTAAATCAGGTAAGAGCTAAACCCAAAACCACAAGATTCATGAATCACACCCAAAATATCTGTCAGCAAGTAGAGGACACAATGGAGATGAAAGATAACACTGCGACAGAAATCTCAGAAAAAAATAGCATTATATATTTTTTGATGGTGAGTTGCACTTTTTTGTCAAATTTTTTTAACATTTATTGATTTGAGACAGAAAGAGATAGATCATGAGCAGGGGAGGGGCAGAGAGAGAGGAAGATACAGAATTGGAAGCAGGCTACAGGCTCTGAGCTGTCAGCACAGAGCCCAACGTGGGGCTTGAACCCACGAACTGCGAGATCATGACCTGAGCCGAAGTAGGTGCTCAACCGACTGAGCCACCCAGGCGCCCTGAGTTGCTCTTTTTAAAAACAGTGTTATGGTGCCAGCTAAGTCAAGGCATCTTTGGAGCCATGGTTCATAATTTAAAGAAAAAGGAACAGAACACTTGGAACGTGTATGTGGTAAACTCTTTAAAAGCCAAAGAAAGTCATTGTTGAAGCTTTTCAAACTACAAAAGAAAAAGTTGGTGAAGCATCACATAGAGTAGGTTATCCTATTGTGCTGGCTACAGAAATGCACACAAAAGCCTGCAGACTAATAAGTTGCCACAGCTGAATACATACCCTGAAGTCTAAGACCAAAATGTGTTGTTTGCAATAATCTCCACTGGTTTGAAAAATCAGTAAACAAATTCTAGCACTTTCCAATAATAAAATAACTTGTTGAATTAAAAATGTAGCTGCAGGGGCGCCTGGGTGACTCAGTCAGTTAAGCATCTGACTCCTAATTTTGGCTCAGGTCATGAACTCATGGTTGTGAGATTGAGCATAGAGCCTGCTTAAGATTCTCTCTCCCCCTCTGTCCCTCTCTCTTATTCTAAATAAATAAGTAAATCAATAAATAAATTAATTAATTAATAACTCATCTGCAGAGTAGTACCTTCGCCTTACAAATGCTCAAATCTACAGACATTGTTGGACATGCAGTTTTGTTTATATTTGTTTGATAGCATCAGCACCAACTATTCAAAGAAGATCTCTTTGTATGTGAATGACTAGCAGTAATGCAAGTGAAATATGCACAGTGTTGAATAACCTTTCCGAATCCAGTGGTTTATCCTGGAATAACTGAGCTGATATTTGACGTAAATAAAACAGTGGTGCCTTAGCACAAACCTAGGAAGGCAGTGATACCAAACATACTAGTAGTTCTTGCATTCTTCATTGCCATGCACTCACTGTAAAATGAATAAATTAAAATGCCAGTTTCATTTAAGAATGTCCCTGATAAAGCAGCAAAATTAATGTTATTAACTACTGACCCTCAAGTACATGTCTTTTTCATACTGTGTGCGGTAACATGGGAAGCACACATAAAATATTTCTGCTTCATACTGACGTGCAATGGCCGTCTTGAGGAAAAGCACTTCCGTGATTAAGGTGCAAACAGAATGCACTGTTCTGCAGCTGCCCGTCCACAGAAAAACTGAGGAGACAAACTGTTTTCAGACTTACGTATGTGGCAAACACTTTCTCACAAATAAAAGTAGTAGGAATTCAAGGAAAACAACTGACAGTATTTGCTGTCAATGATAAGATTCAAAATTTTCAGTAAAAACAGAGAATTTTGGAAAATTTGTTTATACCACCATGAGATTCCCAATACTTAGACTTTTCTGATAAGAATAGCAGTGATATCTTAAAATTTTGACTTTTAAAAATTGTTCAGTGAATTGTACCAACATTTGGAAGTTCTACATAACCCAGGGAGTCACTGTTTTCCAAATGTCTACTGCACGATGTTACAAAATTATGCATGAGTTAAAGATCCATTCACACTGAAAGACCAATGTATCTTAATGTACAGGGTGCAAAAAGTTCAATGATACTGCTTCATAGTCCACATCAGAACTAACCTTTAGAAACTACCACTTACCCAGTGTTGGTTTGGTACCAAAGAAAAATATCCACAATTATCTGAAAAGACTCTTAAAATAATCTTCCATTTTTTCTCTAACATATCTGTGTGAGGCTAGGTTTTCTTCAGATATTTCAACCAAAATTTTATCTTAGACTGACTGCAGAAGTAGGTATAAGAGTCTAGCTATCTTTTATTAAGCAAGATACCAAAGAGATTTTTAATGTTATTTATGCTAACTTGTAATGGACTTATTACTATTCTTTAAACTTAATAAGATTTAATTTTTTAGTCTTAATTACTAATGTAACTTTATTTTTTCTATAGTAATAGATTTGCCTAGTTTTTTATATAATGTATTTTGAAGTAATTTTGGATAAATCATGTTTTTCTCCAAAATTATATATTTTACAAAGTTTTTCAAATTTATTTGCTTAGAGCTAAACAAAAAAACTCTAATAATTGAATTTCTCAATATCAGTGATTACTTTCCTCTTATCATTTATCATTTGTAGGGTTCTTTTTTACTGTAATTTTCCTAAGTAAGTTTGCTAACAGTTTATTGTTTTATCCCTGAAATTAAAAGTTTATTTTATTGCTTTTTTCCTAATTTTTACATACATATTGTAAAATGATACAAAATAATGCCAAAGTTACCTTTCATGTCAATTAATTAAAATTGGCTAAAGTTGCCTATTACCAAAAAAAAAAAAACCAAACCTATCAAGTTTTAAAACAAAGGAAACCCAATTCTGTGTTCTATTTAAGAGGCATATTTAAAACAAGATTATTGAGAAAGGTTGAAAATTAAAAATGGACAAACGTGTACTAGAAAAATGTTAAACAAACAAACAAAAAAAGGAATATTTGTGAAACTACTATCAGATAAGCTAGCATTCTGGCCAAAAAGCACTAAGTGAAACAAAAGCGGAGTCTTTATTAATGTTACAGGGTCTAATTCACAATAAAGATATGATAGTTAAGAATATTTATATGCTGGGCACCTGAGTAGCTCAGTCAGTTAAGCATCCAACTCTTGGTTTCTCAGGTTATGATCTTGAATGAAGTTCATGAGTTCAAGCCCCGTATCAGGTTATGCACAGTGCAGAGCCTGCTTGGGATTCTCTCTCTCCCTCTCTCTCTGTTCCTCTCCTGCTTGGTTCTCTCTAAGTAAATAAATACACTTAAATATATACACATATGTTTATATATATATATATATGCTTATATATATGTATATATTTAAGTTAAAGAGAATATTCATACCTTAAGTAACAGGAACAACAATTTAAAAAAAACAAATACTATAGCTATAAGAAAAGAAATAAAATGAGAGTAATAATAGGAGACTTCTAGTCACCTTTTCTAGGGGTTGTTAAACTATAGTTCATGGGCCAAATCAGGCCTATCCACATTAATGTATGACCCAAGAGCTAAGGATGGTTTTCATATTTTTAAGAGGCTGACAAAAAGCAGAAGAATATTTTGTGAAATGTCAAAGTTTTATGAAATTCAACTGTCAGTGTTCATACCTACAGTGTCAGTGGATCACAGTCATGTCCATTGATTTACATCTTGCCTGTGGTTCCTTTCACTTTACAACAGCAGAGTCGTCTGGTTGCAACAGAGACCACAAGGCCTAAAATATTTACTATCAGTGCCTTTACGGAAAATGTGTACTAACCCAAACTTTATGAAAATCAAGAGGAAAAAACTATCAGAAGATAATAAAGAAACAGAGAGTCATCAATAGCCTCCATATATAAAACAACAACTGGCAGAAAGATAATAAAAAAATTTTTACAATGCCAATAAAAAATTTAAATATTTAGAAATAAACCTAACAAGAAATGTACAAGACCAATTGGAAGAAAATATTAAAGCACTCCTAAGGGACTTAAAAAACAGAAAGACTTGAAATAAAAAATATAGAACATAAGATGACTTAATAACATAGAAATGTAAGTTATTTCTAAGTTAATGCCTAAATGTAATGCAACTCATAAAAATACAAGAGAATTTTTTTAACTAGGCAAGCTGCTTTCAAAGTTAAAAAAATAAAAGTCATAAAAGACAAACAATTTTGATAAGAAAGATTAGCGAGTGAAGACTCATCCTAGTAGATATTAAATATAAGGCTATGATAATTAAAGCAGTGTGGTATTGAAGCCTAAAGAGAACAGAGCAATAGAAAATGAATAAAAAGTACAGAAATAAGGCAGCCATCTGGAAAAACTAAATATGTGTCCATTTGTTACTTTTTTACATATTCCAAATAGATTTCCATAAATTATTAAAAGTCCCTGGGAGAACTCATTTATAGTCTTAGAGTAGGGACTAGATCTGACATAAATCCAGAAATTATCAAATAAAAGATTAATAATTTAGTCTGGGTGGCTCAGTCGGTTGAGCATCTGACTTCAGCTCAGGTCATGACCTCACAGTTCATGAGTTACGGCCCCGCATCAGGTTCTGTGCTGACAGCCAGGAGCCTGGAACCTGCTTCAGGTTCTGTGTCTCCCTCTCTCTCTGCCCCTCCCCATTCACGCTCTGTCTCTGTCTCTCAAAAATAAATAAAAACAATTTTTAAAAATTTTAAAGATTAATAATTTATACTATTTAGAAATAAGTTTCTTTAGGGTATAGAACCACCACAAGAAAGTTATATAACAACTGATAATTGGAAACTATATTTGCAAAGTAAAGGGTTGATTTCTATAAAAGGGAGGAAGGGATTTCACAAATACTTAAGGAAATGAAAAAAAAACATCTCAAGAAAAACTGAGGTTTTTCAAACTGAGCAAAAATTATGGGCAGAAAGTTCACACGAGATGCTTAAACTTAGTCCTAGCAAAAAATGTGCAAATTAAAATGAAATCCTCTCCCCCCACTTAACCATATAGACAAAAGTTTAAAAATTGCTTATAATATACTTGTGTCAGCAAGACTGTAAGGAAAAAAAGACCTTTTATTAATTGCTGGCAGTTGTATAAAATTATCTATGCCTATTTGTAAAACTATACATGTGTGTGTATATGTGTGTATTCATAGATACACATATATATCAGATATATGTAAAGTTTTGTACATAGGCTAGTATATCTATTCGGTCAATAGATACATCACATCTATCAGGTCAACAGATACATTATACCTCTTGGGTCAATAGATAAATATAAATGGCACACATATTTACATATATACAATGTTACCTATAGTAGAGTTGTATGTAATAGCAAAAGAGTAGATACAACCTAAAAAATCTATCAAAAGACTAATTAAATTAACTATGACACATCTTATAGAGGATTATTATGCAACAATAAAAAAAGACACTGTATTGATTGGAAAAAGTTGAAGGAAAAAAGAGCAAAGAACATAAATGCATGTACTAATATTTATATATAAATATATATTAAGTGTGTTTGCATAGGGAAAAACCTATCAATGTATTAGTGTATGCAAGCATACTGGTTCATGAAACATCCATCCTAATCCCTGAATCCCTGAATTCAATCCCTGTATTGAAGTTACAAAGATAAAAACAATGGTTGCAAGATATCCTTGCAGCTAGGGCTCTGCATAGGATTTAAGTGTGAATTCCATGCATTTGTGTAGGAGTTGAAGTTGGCACGGTGCCAGGTGGTGCAGGAGACAGGATTCAAAGCATTTCTCTTGCTGGTGTGGATTCTGGCAGAGGCCATGTAGCTCTTGAGGCTGCAGTCTGAACAAAGGCTCCATACTTTGCAGGCAAATCCTGATTCTACAGCTTCCTTTATGCTCTAGTCTGAATGTTTGTGTCTCCTCCGAAACTCATGTTGAAATCCTAATCCCGGTATGATATTAGAAGGTGAGGCCTTTGGGAGGTGCTGAGCTCATGACACTGGAGCCTTCATGTATGGGATGAGTACTGAGAGGCTCCAGAGAGACCCTGAGCCCCTTCTACCACACGAGAAGGCATCATCTAGACACCAGAAAGTGGGCCCTCACCAGATACTGAACCTGCTGGCACCCTGTTCTTGGACTCCCAGCTTCCACACTTGTGAGAAATAAATTTCTGTTGTTCTACGTTACAGTCTGTGGTATTTTGTTATAGCAGTGTTAACAGACTAAGACACTTTTTAAAAACAAAACAAAAACCTGGAGTTCCCTTGGTGACCTAACGTTGTGTCGATTAGTCAGGATGTTCAACCTAGAATGTAGTTTTTAGTCCTTGCAGGGATTTTGAAAGTCTTAATAAATCTCCTTCTGCTTTAATAAATTGGAGTGGATTCTTGTTCTCTCCAATGAAACCTCAGCAGTTTGCATAAGCATGTATATCTCTGGTATGGAACCTAGAAAATGGATTATGGTAGCCGAATAATGGTTCCCTAAAGATGTTCATGTACTCATCCCCAGAACCTGTGACAATGTTGGGTTACAGGGCAAAGGACAAATAAGGTTGCAGATAGAATTAAGATTGCCTGTCAGCTGACCTTGAGAGGGGGAGTTATCCTAGGTCATCCATGTAGCCCCAGTGTAATCCTAGATGTCCTTATACATTGAAAATCGACACGAGAGAGAAAGAGAGAGAGAGAGAGTATGTTAGAATCAGAGAAATTAGAAGATGTAGGGAGGGGCCACAAGCCACGGAAGCTGGAAAACACAAGGAGACAGATTCTCCCCTAACGCCTCCCTAAGTACTCTGCTGACACCTTAATTTTAGCCCAATGAGATCCATTTTAGACTTCTGACCTCCAGAACTGGAAGATGGACCTTGTGCTGTGTTAAACCACTAAATCGTGGTTGTTCCTTACAGCAGGAATAGGACACCATACAATGACAATACCAATTGTCTCTGGGGACAACTCAGTCACTTGCAGAAAAGACAGAAGGGAGACTTTCTCTCCATGCGCTTTGAGATCTTTTGAACTTTGATTCTTGAGAACAAATTACCTATGTAAAAAATTGAACTAAATTAAATAAACAAAAGAGCCTCTGTATATATTTGACCAACGTTCTCTGGTCTTTAATGTCACAGTAGAAATTTAAGACCAGTTCAACTCTTCTTTCTTTCTAGAAAGCCCACTTTTTCTGATTGAATGCTCAAAATTATTTTTTTTCTTTATAATCCAAAAGTGATGCCAGAATTTGTCCAGGTGTAATCCGCACCATACATTTACCTTCAGAACAACTTCTGTGGGAGGTGGGTCCCTTTGCAATAGTTTCCCTCCAGTCGCAGCCAGAGCTGCATGGGTTTCACTGGTTCTGGGTCAGTATTTATGCTCACTTCCCTGCATCGTTCAAGTGGTGAGAATTCCAACTTACAAACTCAGGTGGGGTTCTGACTTCTCCCAAGTGACTCATTTTTGGCCCTGACAGGGCCCTTGGCAAGTTTCTCTGCATCTACTCAAGCCAGTGGGCAATATGTTTCTAGTCCTCAATTTGCCAAGCCCACTCTGAAGCTCAGTCCTATGCAGTTAGAGGGGTCCTGACCTTCCCTACCTGCAGGGCCCTTCTTCCAGACCCCTGTCTGTCCAGGCATTCAAGTCCCAGTCCTAGCAGTTCCCTTGTCAACAAGGTCTTCACCTTCAGCCCTTGCTTAGAATCACTCCATTTACTTTGGTAACTTGAGATCTTCCTTTCATGATTCATGCTCAGCTATAAATGAAAACAATTTTGGTTCTGTTTTATCCAACCTTGTGTTACACGTTTGGATTGGGGAGGGCAAAAGTATCTTTTGTGTCAGCTCAATCCAAAAGGGTGATGCATTAATTCTGCACTTTGATTCCCTAGTAATACTTTCTTATCACACCCAACACAGTGATCAAGGGCAAAGCTTTTAGAATCAGATAGGGGCACTTGAGTGGCTCAGTTGGTTAAGCGCCTGACTTTGGCTCAGGTCATGATCTTGCAGTCCATGGGTTTGAGCCCTGCATCAGACTCTGTGCTGACAGCTAGCTTAGAGCCAGGAGCCTGTCTTTGGATTCTGTGTCCCTCTTTCTCTCTAAACCTCCCCTGCTCACACACGCTCTCTCTCTCTCTCTCTCTCTCTCTCAAAAATAAATAAAAACATTTTTTAAAAGTTTATAGAATCGGATAAATCAGGATTTGCATCAGCAGTAGAAAATTATCCTAGTTACATAACCTCTCTGAGGACATTTCTTCATTTAATACTTATGCATAATGACATTCCCATGGGATTTTCCTAAAGGATAAATGAAATCACAGAAGAGAGCCCTGGCACACAGCATCTGGACACACCGGTCCCACTATTATCTAGCATTTGCTGTCTTACAGCTTTCCGCTCTTGTATCTGTCTTTCACAGTTTGGGGCCTGCTAAGGGTTCCAAATGATCTTGTTACATTTCTTTTGGCTCCCTGAAGTGTCAATCTTCCTCCGAGTCTTCAAGATGGCATTTCATTGTGCTTGTCTGGCAATGTTTTCTTACAGGTGCATTCTGTTGTTTCTTATTTTTCATTGTTGACTCGGTCTTGAATAAAGAATCTCTTCACACCTGGTGTCTGATAATAGAGGGTGGAGAATGTGTATGCTCTGCTCTTGATCAAGAGACTGTTCCTTCTCAGATTTAAGTGATCAAAGTATAAAGCTCTGAATGAAATTTCTAGAATCTTGCGGGTGTTGGGCCAGGACAGCTCTGCTTCACTGAGAATGGTTCTCATCATCTCCCAATTGTCTCAACTGCTAATACTCTGATACAGAGCATGTACACACACATACGCATGCATGCCTGCACCCGCGCGCGCGCGCGCACACACACACACACACACACACACACACACACACATCGCTATTAGCATAAATGACTTCTCTCCATTCTAACCTGTAAGTAGAGTGATAATTTGGGATTTGAGGCCGCACTGTGTCTCCCTAGGCCCCCAGCTAGGGAGTGTTGTGTCTCAGAGGAATACAAGACATCAGGATTGTGGCAGAGGAATGTCATCCCAGTTTGTAGTTGGTGTTGACCCTATGTTTCTCAACCAGGGGCAAGGCTGTAAGGAAAGAACAAATCCTATTTTTTTTTTCAGCCTGCAAGGTTTTCTCTGTTTTAAGAGGCAGAGCATATATTAAAGGTCAGTTGTGATCCTGGATTTGGCTCCACAGTTCTCTTTGTATGTCCTGACAATAGGTTCACTGGCGTTAGTTTTCACGTGACATACATTTATGTTTTCTATATGCAAGTGCATTTAGTTGTGAGAGGCTGAATCCTGGACCACGAGTCCTAAATGGTACTTTTAATTCAAAGTGTTTTACATAATTTAACAATTTTTATCCCAGTTGAATTTTTTATTAAAGCCACAAGAAAATCAAGACAAAAAGATAAGTATATTTAAATACAACTAGGCCCAAAGTAGGTATCTAATAAATGGGTTTTTTTGCATTGAATCTAAATATGATCTTATGTTGCCAGTATCATCATCTCAGGGTCTCTATTCCTAGAAGACAGTGTAGAGAAAACCTCAATAAATTGGACCAGGTGAATCACTCAAGGATCTTCTTGTTCTGCAGACATCATACAGTAGCTTTCTGGTACACATACTGACCTACTATGGTTCACATGCACATGAATAGTCTGTTCTTTCATCGTGCTTCTCTGACTGCCAATTGCTCTGTTGAGAAAGTGTGCTTTCTCTCCACTCTATTACCCATGTCTCTGGTACATTTATACCTGCCCCACCATATACTTGTTCCAGAAAAAAAATGTTTCTAATTAACTAATACGCCCATCCTGCCTGTGTCCAGCTTCAGCCTAATCTGCTTCCATTAATATGGTCCTCTTAAAAGATGTATCTCCATACAATTTCAAAGTGTGTCCCTGTTCTGACTGTTGATGACTGGAAGCTCACGGAAGGCAAGACTCACTTTCTTGATGTTTTCTAGGACTCCTCCTTCCCTCCGGACATAAATATCTGATACAGTCCTCCACACACAAAAACAATGGCTATCGGTCACCACCTCGAGTACAGGTCGATGCTAGTGAAGGTGAGATTACTGAGGAGGTTTTCCCTGGATGCTCATTTATGCTAATGCAAGGAAAATCTAACAAGTTTTATTTGTTGCTGTTGCCCTTTAGCAATTCATTATAACATAAAGTTCTTTGCTGTCCGATATTTGTAGCAGTCAGGAGGGGATTCGGCACCTCTTCCCATATACTGACGTGAGGGAAATCGGCAACATGAACTAATTATCAGTCTGCTAGGAAAGTTTCAGACACTAATCCTTTGGCTAAAGTTGTCTTAACACTTCAGCAGAGTAAGCTGCTGCCTGCGGATGTGTTTTCAGTGGGCTTTAGGAAGATGACTCCCGCCCCCACCAGTTATCCCAGTTGGCTCAATGCTCGCCTAGTGCAAGAAAAATTATTGTTGTTACTGAAATGTCAACCTGGAAGTAAGACTCCAACACCTTACATCTTCAAACCATCCAAGTGCTCGTATACAAGAAGCACTCAATAACTATTTTTCAAACGAATGAATAGACAAACACATAAATGAATGGTAAACATATTACTGCTGATTTGATTTGGAGGTTAATATTACAGTTGACTAACAAAGGAGTTGTAAAGGAGAAGAAAACAAGTAATGGTGAGATAAAGTTCAAATTCTAACCTCTTATTCATTAATTCATTTAACAATTACAAGGGGCGCCTGGGTGGCTCAGTTGGTTTAGTCTCTGATTTCATCTCACAGTTCGTGGGTTCAAGCCCCGTGTCAGGTTCTGCGCTGACAGCTTAGAGCCTGAAGCCTACTTCAGATTCTGTGTCTCCCCCACTCTCTGCCTCTCTCCCACCTGTGCTGTCTCTCTCTCAAAAATAAATTTAAAAAAATTTTAAAAAAACAATTACAAATGCCTGTAATATGCAAGTAATGTGTGATTTTCAGTAGTTAGGGAGGCAAATCCAATAAAGTCCCTACCCTCAGGAAGTTGATGATAGCTGAATGAGAGAAAGAGTTCAGACATGTACACCCATGTGCATCCTCATACATGCACACACACGCACACACACACACATATAAAATAACTATGAAAAAACAGAGCTACATGAGAGTACAAGGGTGAGCACACATTTTGGGGGATCAGGAAAGGATCTACAACTAAATATTTCCAAAAGGTCTCATTTGATATGCATGAACTGGAAAATAAACCGACAGAAGGAAATACCATTTTTCACAGAGCCCTGCATCTGAAAACGCAGCAGCTGATTGAGTAATGTGGACGTACATACTATGATATGACGCCCCTTTGTTTTGGCAATGAGGCTGCAGGAGCCCTATCTTCCCCCTGAGGTTCCTCCTGCCATTCTACCCTCTGAGCTAAAACCCAACAAGTTAGTGTGGTGAAATATTTGCAACTTGACTACGCAGTACTTATATCAGGTTTTTATAAAATGCCTGGACAATTCAAACATACCAAGCAAATGATCCGTATATGAAGACAAAAGATCCACAGTAGCAAACTCGGGGGTGTTCGGTAAGGCCCCTCGGCTGACTTCATCAGTCCTAGCGTCCTTCTTTCCGATAAGTAGATTAATTGCCAGCACAGCTTCACTGACCTAAAATTAATGCATAATTAGAATTCATAAAAGTAAGCTTTCTGATTCATAGATTATCCATTACGCGCACAACGTGAAAAAGTGAATTCATAAAATCATATTCAATATACACTGGAAGAAAAAATAAAGACAATCTGGAAAACACCATGTGATCCTCAACATGTAGTATATATCATTGTCAAACAAATCATTACTGTTGACAATTTAATTAATGTATGAGTCACTTTAAATAGGCTCCCTTACCTAGCTGTGAAAGATATTTGCCAAAATGTCATATGTGCACATATGTATCTGTCGATACTTTCATTAAAGAGAAGTTGAAACAAACACAGCCAGGTCTGGCTAATAAAGATTAAAAACACAACAAATATAAGGAGCATTCCTAATCTTCTCAAAGAAACATCATTGGCATAAATCCTAAAGAATGTGAATTTTCCCTTTTCTTGTCTAGATACATTATGTTGTCGTAACAGCTAGTAGGTAGGGGATACAGATAGGACAGTAAAAAGAAAGCTTAAATAAAAATCACACAAACCTGGGCAGCAGCTCTTATCACAGTCCAGGCTAGTGAACTGTACATTTCAAATTTATTTACTGTTGGTTCTTTAACAGAACTAAGCCTTCTGGTAGGAACCTAAAAAATATAGCACATATGTTATGATAAAGATAAATAAAGATCATTAAGTTTCATGACAAATTTTCTCATTCTCTGAAAATGACATTTCAGTGGAACACTATGTAGCCATTAAGAATAATAATGTAAAAAACAGAACAATGTCTGTAGGTATTTTATGTGTTGACATGAAAAGATGTTCAAAGTATACTGGAGAAAGAAAAGTAGAGGTTACAAAATAGTATGCAAAGTACGATACTATTTTTAAAAAGACAGGTATATACATATATTCCCTGTATACACAAGCAAAGAAAATTAACAGTGGTTATTATGGGTCTTAAGGGTGGTTATTTTTTATCATCTTTTTAATTGTTTATAATGACCTTGGTTTTGAATACCAATAAAATAAACACAAATGGTATTTTAAGGAAAGTATTTACTTAAAATGATATTAGCCATTTTAATAGATGATTTATAAGTCGAATACATTGTGTAAGAATGTCAGAAATCAGAATATTAGTTAAAGCTTTCTGATAGGTATTTGCTATCATTTTTCAAAGTAGAAAACTATTTTTTTAAAGAAAAATTTTTTAATGTTTTTATTTTTGAGAGACAAAGAGAGACAGTGTGAGCAGGGAGGGTCAGAGAGAGAGGGAGATACAGAATCTGAAGCAGGCTCCAGGCTCTGAGCTAGCTGTCAGCACAGAGTCCGACCCAGGGCTTGAACCCACGAACAGTGAGATCATGGCCTGAGCTGAAGCTGGACGCTTAACTGGCTGAGCCGCCCAGGTGCCCTCAAACTAGGGAACCATTAGAGGGATGATGTGATCGTAAAGTTCCACAGAATAGCAAAAACAACAATGAACGAAGATACTTGTTTACTATGTGTGTGTGTATTCAGTTTTTTAAACATAAGAAAGTCAATACTACAAAAAGCAACAGAAAGAAACCCTACTGGCAATGTAGTATCTGCCTGTTTTACATTTTTAAAGATAGTTAAAATAAGTATTAATAGTCAATTCTTAAGATTTAACTACTATGGATAAAGCTATTCAATTAGACTGCTTGGTTCTAATATTTTGATGTTCATATTTTGGCTAATTCCTTAATCTTCAACAAGACTGCAGAATAAAACAAACGATAACAAAGATGTTTTTCTTTTACTTCTGGTGACAGGACTCCCAAGAAAAAGAAAGTCAATGAATAGTGCTGACGCCTAAGCAGGAAATACGATGCAAATGTGGCCTAGCCTAGGTCAAGAGCTAAGACTGACACCAGGAGAAGTCTGCCCATGGAGAATGTAAGCAACATAGCCCTCGCCCAAAATATGAAGACCCTACTCATTAGCTGTAATGAAACCACTTAGGCTTTGGGGTAGCTCTTGGGCTCACTGACTATTGGAAGTTTGGGCAATTTACCTACTTAAATTCTGGAAACAATAGTAATAGGTATTAAGTGAAGAATACATAATAACATTAAATAACTATAATGCTTTCATTCTGAACAACACAGACATTTAAAAAAGAAAGAGGTTATTTTGAATTGAGAGGGAGGCTTTATTGAGAAGATTGGGCTTGAGTTCAGAATGGAAAAATGTGGACAAGAATATGATGGGTATTTTTTTAGATGAAGGAAGTGTTTAATATTGTGGATGAGATTCTAGCTCATTCAAACAAACAAGAAAATGAAAAATGCAGCTAGATCAGAAATGAAGAAGTAAAATTATATTTGTTTGCAGAAGACATGATCCTATGTGTAGGAAATCCTAAGACAGACAAACAGACAGACAGACACACACACACCTATAACAAGGTCGCAAGACACAAAACTCAATACTCATAAATCAATTGTATTTCTATATATCATCAATGAGCAATCTGAAAATGAAAGTAAGAAAATATTCCACTCACAATAGAAATAGGCTTAAGAAAAATGTGCAAAATTTCTATACTGAAAAGTAAAAAAGCATTATTGAGAAAAATTAACTAATATCTAAATAAATGAAGGGACAGGTCATATTCATGAATTGGAAGTGTCAGTACTATTAAGATGGCTATTGCCCCCAGATTGATTTCGAGATTTAACACAATCCCGACCAAAATTCTGTTTGTTTTCTTCACAGAAATTGATAAGCAAATCCTAAAATGTATATGAAAATGCAAAGGACTCAAAGTAACCAGAAAAAATTTGAGAAGAAAGAACATAGTTGAGGACATGCACTTTCCAATTTCAAAACTTACTGAAAGCTACTATAACCGCGAGGGTGGACACCCCAGTAAAGGCAGACTTATAGACCAATGGAGTAGGATTGGTGGTCTAGGAATAAACATTTACATTTATGAACAACTAATTTTTGAAAAAGGTGCCAAGGCACTGAATGAAGAAAAGACATTCTTTTCAACAACTGGAACTGGGACAATTGGATATCTATGTGCAAAAGATGAACTGAGATCTTTGCACACTTCACACAAATATTAACTCAAAATAGATCATAGTTAAACATAAACACTACAACTATAAAACTTTAAAAAGAAAATATAGAAGAAAATCTTCATCATTTGGGTTTAGGCAAAGAATTCTTAGATATGCACCCAAAAGCATAACATATAAAAAAAGAAAAATGATAAATGGGGCTTCCTTAAAATTTAAAACTCTTTTTGTCTCCAAAGACACTATTAACAACAGAAAAAGACAAGCTACCAACTGGAGGAAATATTTGCAAATCATATATCTGATATGAGACTTGAATCTAGAATACACCTTTCTAAAACTTGTGATAAAAAAAGACAAACCAGTTTACATCAAAAGGAAAGGATCTGAATAAACCTTTCCCCAAAGAAGACACAGAAATGATCAATGAGCACCTGAAACAATCTCAATATCATCAGCCAGCTGGGAAAGGCACAGCAAAACCGTAAGAAATGCACTTCACCCCCACTAGGATGGCTACACTCAATAATATAGATAATAACAAGTGTTGGTCAGACTGTGGAGAAATTAGAATCCTTATACACTCTTCACAGGAATACAAAATGGTACAGCTACTTTGGAAAACAATCTGACAGGTCATCAAAAGGCTAAACATAGAGTAAGCATATGATCCAGCAATTCCATTCTTAGATATACACCCCCAGAGAACTGAAAACATACATCCACTTAAAAACTTATATATAAGTGTTCAAAGTAGCATTAATCAAAACAGCCAGAAAGTGGAAATAATTCATATGTCCATAAACTGTTGAATGGACAAAAAAATACTGTGTATTCAAAAAAGAGACTACTATTCAACAACAAAAAGGAAAAAAATACTGTATATGCTAGAACATGGTGAGCCTCAAAAACATAATAGTAAGTGAAAGAAGATGGCATAAAACAATACATATTGTATCATTCCATTTATACGAAATCCCATTATATGAAATATCCAGAAAAGGCAAATCTATAGAGATAGAAGACAAATTCGTGGTTGCCTGGGGCTCAGGGTGGAAATGGAAATGACTGCAAATGGGCACTAGGGATCTTTCTGGAATAAAGGGAATGTTCTAAAACTGGATGGTGATGAAAGTTCCACAACTCTGTAAAGTTACTAAACATCTGTGAACTCCACTCTGAAAACACGTTAATTTCATGAATGTGTATCATACCTTGATAAATCCATTTTTAATATGTGTGCTTTCTAATAATCTCTTCTTTGACTATTTTCCTGCTGCTTAACTACTTGGTAAACTTCTAGTCATTCTTCAAAATTCATCTCATCTAGGAAGCTTTCTCTAGCATTCCCCCAAAGCAGAATTAGTTTGTACTTTGCTCTACTTCTCTACCTTGACATATCTTGAGTATAGTCCTCATTAGACTTTTAAAAAAATTTTTAAACTTTTATTTATTTTTGAGAAAGGGAGAGACACATGGAGTGTGAGCAGGAAAGGGGCAGAGAGGGAAAGAGGAAAACATAGAATCTGAAGCAAGCTCCAGGCTCTGAGCTGTTAGCACAGAGCCTGACGTGGGGCTTAATCTCATGAACCACAAGATCATGACCTGAGATGAAGTTTGAAGCTTAACCAACTGAGCCACCCAGCTACCCCCTTTCATTAGATTTTGATACAATTATGTCTCCCCCTTGCTCATCTATGCTTCTTAGGGAAAGAAACTAACATACCTGGCATATGTTAGGTACTCGATACGTCTTTGGTTAACGAATGAATAAATGTTCATGGCATAGTCAATTCTATTTAACTAAAAAATAATTATGGAATACCTACTATATACAAAATACTTTAGAAAGATAACATGTAAGTATTTAGCTAAAGTTCTCCCTGCCTTTTTGAGTACTTACTATGTGCTACATCTATTATCTTGTTAATTCTCCTACCTCCATCATCACCTCCATTTCACAGATGAGGAACCCAGGCTTAGGAAGGCCCCAGGCACACTGCTATCATGTCATGAAGCCAGGACTCAAACTGAGACCAGTGCTATGATCACTCTGCTATGCGGACTCTCCATAAGAGTGAAGCAGTAGCGCTTTTTAAAAAATTTTTTGTTATGTTTCTTTATTATTGAGACAGAGAGAAACAGAGCATAAATGGGGAGGAGCAGAGAAAGAGGCAGACACAGAATCCAAAGCAGGCGCCAGGTTCTGGGCTGTCAGCACGGAGCCCGACACAGGGATCGAATCCACAAGCTGTGAGATCATGACCCGAGCTGAAGTCGGATGCTCAACCGACTGAGCCACCCAGGCGCCCCAATATAGCACTTTCTTTTAAGGGTTTATAAAGCATTGTCTTCTAAGGAAAAACTTCTAATGTGATATTTCAATGGTTGAATGTGTCTGGATAAATTTTTGCTTGTCTTTGGCTGTTTTCTGTGTTTCTAGTAATTGTATGACTTGCTAAAATATTTATACTGTGTCAGGATATGAGAAAAATAGTGTGATATTGTATGGAATTATGCTATTTTTTTTCCATTCAAATTCTACCTTGTTCAAGCTCTTAATTATAAACACTGTTCTAGTGAAGGCCAAAGAGGTGATATATTATTATCCTAGTATCCTATTAATTTGCATTGCTACTTGCTCTGGAAACAAAGATTTTTGTTTCCTCTTACTAGAAACAAACATGTTTATCACACCATAAAAAGTAAGTTTTCTGTGTAATCACTTTGATGAGAAAATAAAATAAAATAAGAGCTGCCATATCCACCCAAGGCAGCTACCATATGAATAATTCAACTGACTGAAAGCCTATTTGCCTAAAGGTTTTAAATCATGTCTATTGTTGTCTCAAAAATTAGAGATTTGACACCAAAATTTTCTGAACAAATCTATTGGTGGGTCAAGGGATCACTTAACTGGGATGAATTCTAAAAAGCCTACTGAAGTTCAAAAAGTAAAAACTAAAAGTTACTGGGCTCGGGCCACCTGGGAGACTCAGCTGGTTGTCAGATTCTTGATGTCAGCTCAGGTCATGAACCCAGGGTGGTGGTCGAAGCCTACAGTGGCCTCCATGCTGAGTGCGGAGCCTACTTAAGATTCCACCCCCCTCTCCCCTGCTCGCATGGTCTCTCTCTCTCTAAAACAAAATAATAATAATGAATTAACTAAAAATTAAAAGTTACTAGACTCATGTATCTCCAAAGCACCCACGTCCTGCCCACAGGCTCTCCCTCAGTCTAGACCCCTGGAATTCAAGTGTCGCCCACAGACCAGCAGAAATGCCAAATCTCACACCCCATCCTTGACTTACTGAATCAGACTCTGCACTTTCACAGGATCCCCAGGGATGCCTCTGCCTCTCAGTTTGGAAGCACCGCTCTAGATGGTGCATGCCCCTGTGACTCTTTGCACGCCCCCTCCTCATCCAACAAATCCCACCTCTTACCACCACGTCATTCACAATCCCACCAACCCAAGTTCGTTCCTAATCTCCAATTTCACTAGCTAAACCAATCCCCCTTCCTTCTCTTCTTTCCCTCCATCGTTCCCTGACCCCCAAGCTTTCTTCCTCTTGCTTTTTTCTTAACTGGTTTATTGTCTCTCTCCATCTACTGAAAACTAGTTCCATGAGAACAAGGACTAAGTTTGTCTTAATCACTGCTTAATAACCTTCCAGAATGCTGTCTGGGTCATAGTAAATGTTTAATAGGTAAGTGATAAATGAATGAGTGACTCTATCAAAAAGTGACTGTTAGTATGCCATATCAGTAATTAACATCTTACTTTTCCATCTGCTTAACCAGTATATCATTTCCTACAGTTTCCTGATTAATACTAATACCTTAGAGTATTTATATACACCTACATATCATGTATAACATTTTAACAGGCAAAAATGTCCACAGGAACTCCATTTCCAGAGCCTTATATAAAACATCGAAATAAGTATCTAAACAGGAGTGTGACTATAAAGTAATAAATGAATTTCTCTGACTTATACAAGAAAATCAGTCTCATTATTTCAACAGCACAGTTATCAAAATAGCACGTTCAAAGGCAATTAACTTAAGATTTCTAATAAAATAGTTTATTACCTTAACTGTTAATGGTGATGATGAAAGTTTGTCTCTTGGCTTCCTCATATGTAAAAATAATAAGGCCATTTCTAAGTAGGAGTCTCTTATCAACCTAAAATGATACACTGTAGTTATTAAATAGCTTCACCACTCATAATCATTTGGCATCAGTTCCCACAATTTCTGAGCTAATGAAAGGTAAAAACAGACAAAACCAGGGTCTGCCCCAAACTCACACCTTCTTTTCACAACACCATTGGCAGAGAAAGCAGCACCTTCCTTCCTACTGAAATGGGAAGCTCTTGAAGACAGCTGAGCATTCTACTTGTCCTGTGCTGGCAACACTCCAGAGCATGACTGCTCTGAAGCCCAGCATCCATATCATTCTAGAATGTTCCAACACGCAAGACACTAAAGAAGTGAAAATCAGGACTGAGGGAAACTGCCTTGAAAATCAGACCTCTTTTTCTACCCTCCTACACTAATGAAAATGGAAAAAGACACGAAGTAATGCAAAAAGCAGCTATATGATATGGGTTAGGTCTATATGTTCACTATCAAACTTGTCAGTTGGGGCCATTTAAATCAGTACAGTTGTAATAATGGTGGTTGACTCTCAATCTTAAGATGATTTTTATATAGAATTAAGTTGGCCATCCCTGGTCCTGTTGACCAGAGTGAATATTCACATAATTCCCTTCCAGATACAATTTCATGTCCATGGGAGGCTGCTGGAATCCTGAGACAGACCGGAGATTGATGTGAGTTAAAACCAGAAGAAATTCACAGTCCAGTAGGCCACCATGATAACTGCCATCATCAACCATCCCTGTAAATGGGGCCTTGGGTCAGAGCCGAGGGCAGCAACCTTGAAAAGGAAGTCAGTAAATCTAGTGGACCATGGATCCCAGTGAACTAGTCCTGCTGTAGGAAGATGATCTCCGAGTCATCCCCACCTTGAATGTTCCGTGTACTTCCAGAGCATGGGGCTCAACCCAAAAAACACACTGTTATAATAATGGGAAGATTTTTTTTTTACCCTGAGTTTTGATCATTTTTCAAGCTTAGTTGTATAGCTTCAAATAAACTCTCAAGTTGTGAACTTGGAGATTTCTCTTCCATCAATATTTGACGTTCTATTTTGCCTGAAAGAATAAAAAAATATGTTCAAAAATGGTTTTTCCTTTTTCTATCATTTAGAACTTCAGAATAAATATTTCATGCTGGGACTTCAGAAAACTGGATGTGCTGTCCTTTTTGCCCATCTGTCTGTTGTTTTTGCTGTAAGGTCAGCCAATAGTGAAAGATCTTTTGCTTCTTTCCCCAGGAGTCTCCAGGTTCATCCTGCCTTTAGTTAGCAACACTGAGTCAAAGCCTCCTTTGGCTTTTCAGACACAAATGTTCTTACCATCTTATTTTTCTATTTCCTTACTTTGTACCTTCCCTTCCTCCTGTAGGCCTCATTCCCTTTGTCTACATCCATATCCTCTTCCTCTTCACTCTGTCTAATATTGCAGATCTCATAGAAAACATCTCTGTTAGATCCTCAAAAGTCAGCAAACACTTGAAAACCATCACAAATGATGGAAATACTTTGGTGCTCACACTGCTCTCAGATCTCATGCTAGCCACAGCCTTCATCAGAATGGCACTTCTGTAGCCAAAAGGGCAAGGAAGGGAAATCGTATAATTGCTATAAAAATAACTCAGTTTTCATTTAGTGTGTGGACAGGACACAAAGCCTCTCTGTGTTAAGCTCACACCTGGGAACTATCATTTAGTAGCTGCTGACTTAGAGAAGGTTACTTAACCAGACTGTACCCCATTGTCCTCATCTGTCAGCTAGGACTGGCCGTGCGCACCCCGTAGAGCTGTTGTAAGAATCAGCAATACGAGGGGTTACACACTGACCACGACAGGGCCTCGCACCTCGTCGATGATCAACAAATGATAGCAACCGTCATCGCCAGTCTTCTCATGCCTAAAGCAGCCACAGTAATTATGCAAATACTCATTGTACGTAAGTTATAAATATAGGTGTGCTATAGCTATTTGAGTGGCTATGTATCTTTTAAAGAAATTAACTAAAATGCTTAGCTAAGGAATAAAACCACACATAAAAAATGCCTTCCAAGCATTCTTTAAGAAACATTATTTATAGCTAAATGGCTGATGCTGACACTTTTGAGTCAAATATAAAACTTTGTATAAGGAGGATCAATTGTAATTATAAAAGAGACTAAGAAGTAGAACTTTTTTTCCCTTTTCTTGATACAAGTTTGCCAAAGATACTCTTTATAAAATCTTTATTTTTTACAGTCAGTGACCAGATTTTCAAGAAGCCTATTGTTAATAGAAAAAAAAATTCCATAAACTTTGTCACAGTTCTGACCTCAAGTACATCTTACCTTTCTGAAAAAGAATTTCAGCCGCTACCTCATGTTCTTCTGCCGCTGCTATCTTACAGAGCTTCAGTGCCATTTCAAAAAGGTGAAGGGCAGGTAACCACTTTGAGGGACCCTTTTTTATACTGGTATAATAGACTTGTTTGGCCACTGTATGTCCTAAAGGGAACAAGTTGGATGGAGAGGAAAGAATGAAATACACGGTGTTCGTAAGAAGCCTCCACGCTACCAGACTTCTCTCACAGTAAGTTTGCTTAAGAACTCTGGTAGTCTTTACTTTCTAGCATCTAAGAAATATTTTTTAAACTCAATATTCAAATATTTCAATGAACTAGAACAGTGGCCCTTTGAAACTTGATCTTTGATAAATGTCAACACTTTCTCATTTAAAAAATATTTTTAATGTTTATTTTTGAGAGAGAAACAGACCGACAGAACACGAGTTGGGGAGGATCAGAGAGAAAAGAAAACAAAATCTGAAGCAGGCTCCAGTCTCCAAGCTACTAGCACAGAGCTCAACGTGGGGCTTGAACTCACAAACCGTGAGATCATGGACCATGACCTAAACCTAGTTGGACATCCAACCGACTGAGCCGACCAGGTGCCTCAACATTTTCTCATTTTTAAAATGAAGGATATAACCTCTCAGGTCTCTTTCAGTTCTAAAATTTCATGATGTTCTACAGAACAACTATGTTCCTAAGATGAGGTTGTTAGCAGGAAGACATCTGTAAGTCTTATGAAGTTTTATATTTTTCCCAATAAAAATTTGCATATATTAATAGGCAGTAAATTTGTTTTTATTCAGCTCTATTAGGGGTTGCTTGCTATGCATATTTTGTCACTACAACTAGATGCCAAAGCCATTTGGATGAGGGCCATGTGCTATACTTCTTGTGTGGTCCCATCATCACTTAACATAATGAAGACCTTGTATTGTTGAAGAGCCATCAGCTTTAATGTGTGTACCCTCACAGGCAGACAGACAGATAGACATGTATCAAATACTTTCTGAATGTTGGATAAAATGAGAGGCACTGGGCAAAAATGAAAAAAGAGAAAAATAAGAGCTCAGGGTTATTAAATGATTCCTACAATCCAGGTACCATCCCAAGGACTTAAGCATTATCTCATGTAATCCTCCCAACTCTGAATGGATGTCATTAGTATACTTTACAGAGGAGAAAGCAGTGGCACAGTGAGGTTTAATTAATTTGTCCAAAGTCATGTGACTTGTAAGTAGCAGCGGGGCTGTGATTAGAACCCAGGCAGTCTGGCTCCAGGGCCCACAATCTAAACTATGACAAGAGTAAGAACATGGAACTTAGTGTGTAACAGGGAAAGAGAATGACCTGATCGGCAATTCAAATACTGCTGTGTGGTCAACTGTGGGCAGGGAAAGCACGGGGCGATGTGCTGGTGGGTTACGGGAGCCTTCGCCCAGACCTTAGCTTAGGGAAGCCTTCCCAGAGGAGCAGCTGTCAGGGCGGCCAGCTGGTGATCGTCTTGTCTTTTGGTAATTTTTAATAAAGGAAAATGTTGGGATAAAGAGTAGAAGGCAATGGGGGAAAATACTCATTGAAAGGAAAGTTTAACATGCACAGGAGAGAAATATAAATAGAAAGGTAGATAGGACTGCAGCATGCTACTGCTGCCGGGTTCGGGCTGAAGTGCTGGGTCCAGGCCAGTCACTGGTGCTACCACGTCATTTGAGGCCTTGAACAGGTCCCTACATGCCTCTGTCTGGGTCATGAGTGTCTCCCTCTGAAAAATGAGGCAGTAGAACTAGAAAATTTCCAAGATCCCTTTGGGTTCTGAAA